>SRSE01001372.1:0-125000 GCA_005024645.1 Planiliza haematocheilus | reverse complement strand
ACACCAATGAATGAAGCCAGGTCCAGAAGTTTCCCAGCAGAACATTGAACTGTCACAGATGGTTTATTTGGTATTTACCTCTCCTCTCCATCAACATCATACGGACACCAGTAGCTCTTCCTAGCTTCCTAGCCTCCAAGCTAACAGTTGCTTCCTGTTTCCCTTTTTGAACAATAAACACAGACTACTGCCCCCTTCTGGTGTGAAGACTTATTTCTTGCACCATCTGGTCATTGGCTGTATCTGTTGTGTTGTGTTCAGATTAAACTTTTTATTATATTTTTGTGATATCATGAGGAAAGACCACCCAACCATGGAGCTAGCTAACCTTACCCAGTCACAAAAAGGGTGTTTTCGCCACTTTCAGCTCAGCAACTATGAGCGCTACCATTGGTTGACAGGCTCTGAGGAGAACTCGTAAAGGTTTCTCAAGTTCTGGTGAGTGAAATGAATTATATTTACATCTGTTATGTATATTTTTGTCTTTTGTTTTGGTCGACATTGATGCTTCTGCTGGATTTGACGTATGTGGAGCTGGTGGCCGCAGAGAGTGAGAGGAGACTTTATGAACTGTTCTAAGTTTCTTTCTTTAGTAATGACATTCCTCTCTCTGAGATACTAGTCTCTGCAACGTCCTGTTTTGCGTATCCGTATGTTGTTGATGGTTTCTATAGCAGTGTCGTCATCGTATTAAAAGGTGTTGTCAGTGAGGTTGGAGGTCATTGAAGGACTAAAACACACAGCAGCTGCTGTTGCTATGCTTCCCTAAACCAACTTCTACCTCTATAAAACTTCCAGGTTTGAGTCAAGCCCGTCGTTGACACTGTCTTGGACCATTTACCCCTGCACTCGCCGCCCTGGGCCCGTTGAGCTCATACCTCTTTATACTACCTGTCAGACGAGGTTGCACCACAGACTTGCATTGCGACAGTGCAACGTGATCAAAGCCAAAGGAAGGGGTGAACCAAGCTATTTTTTTATCATTAGAAACCTCCTCCTCCTCTTCCTCCTCCTCCTCTTCCTCCTCCTCCTCCTCCTCCTCCTCCTCCTCCTCCTCCTCCTCTTCCTCCTCCTCCTCCTCCTCCTCCTCCTCCTCCTCCTCCTCCTCCTCTCCTCCTCCTCCTCCTCCTCCTCCTCCTCCTCCTCTCCCCTCAGGATTTTCGGAGGAGCTGAATTGGCATTTTGAATCAAACGTGTTGAGATCTGCCTGTTTCAGAAACAGAGACATGTTACCTTATAGCTGCTGTCAGCTGAGAACACTGTAACTGCACTCTGGATTATTTTTAGCGTGCTTCTGCTTGAATTGAAGGATTACTTGTTCATCTTAGGGTTGAGGAAGTTTTACAAGCCTTGGGCTGATGAAGCTCTTTGAACATCCTGTGGTGAATTTCATAACTTATTAATGTCAATCCCCCCAAAGAACTCCTGATTCTCCAGATACGGACCTTTCACCCAGGAGCAAGAACACAGAAAACAGGACTGATCTCATGTTCACCCATGAGCGGTTACAAAACAGAAGGCATGCAGATTACTATACGAGCTCTTCACTACGTGATCTGTTTAGGTTTAGATTCAAGTATCGTAACCAGAGCCAAATCCTCATTCAAACAAGAAAAACTTCTGGTGACCATGAGACTTCTGATGATCAACATCCGTCTGAATCCGGCTGCTGTCCATCTGGGACAAAATACAAACTCACAGGAAATGAACTCATGAACTCTATTCCTGTGTTTCATGATCTTAAATGGACATATGTTACTTCTTTTGAAAGTTTCTTGTATTTTGCTGTGTTACGAAAGAAAATAAATCAATGTCCTGCACTTCTACGCTGCTTTTCTGGCGCTTTTATTTCTTATTCATACACACCAATGATGTTGTGCATAAACACGTGTATATTTTTGTGAACTGTGAACTGAACACTTCATTTTTCCAACCGTGAGCATAGAGAGGAAGGTTCTGGAAGAGATTCCTCCTCCGGTTGTCAGGAGGCGTGATGATAAGCCCAAAACTCTTGCAGTTTGGGCCCAGTGTTGTCAGGCTGGGTGGCTTTATGCTAGGGATGTGCGATATTTCATTGTTTATGTCATCTTGCGTTAAAAACGTTAAATTCCCATTGATGACGTATATATGTGTGCGACACACTCTCAGACCAACACGTGTGGAATATTGACAAACTGACGATGGTGGAAGGTGGAGCAGATACGCCGGCAGAGAGGAGCTCGTTCCTAAACGAGGCTCCACCTCCATTATCTGGTTTGGTTTTAACCCCTTAACGCCTCAATTGATTCTTCAATTACATAAAGAAATGAAATATTTGTATTTGTGTTACCACTCTGGCCGGTCCTACCAGAAACTAGTGCTTGCTAAAGGTTCCTAGGATTTTTTTGAATGTGCACAAACTGACATTGGAGTATTACATGCGTTATTTCAGCTGCAGTCTGAACGGAAACAGTGCGTCGTGAATTAGCGACACTAGGCATGAAGGGGTTAAAAAGTCTGACGCGGAGCAGCAAATTACAACATGCAAGGTTTGCAAACAAATAGTGAATAAAAAGGACAGTAACAGCACTAATTTGTTCCACCACCTCAAACACAAGCACAAATCAGAAGATGAAGAAAGACAGAAAATGAGCAAAGATGCAGAAGCAGCGTCGACTTCATCCAAAGAGTCCGGGAACAAAACAACAACTCAGAGAAAACTTGATGCTTTAGAGTCAAAAAGATTAGAATGAACTGGTGTTTATTTATTTATCATTATTTTTATCGTTAAATTAAATTTTTAGTCCATATCGCCCATCCCTACTTTACGCCCAATTTTGGATTTTATTTTGCAGGTGAACAAAGTTTGTGCTGGTTTGAGATCATTTGTCAGTTTTTCCAAAAAACGTTTTAATCCCGATTTGAAGCAAAAACCAAGGTATTCGTGAAAGTAGTTGTGCTGCTTGGCTGTTGGATGGTTTTTATACTTTGACTGCATTGGTTTTTATACACATTACTCTAGCATGAGCAATGTAGGTCATCAAAATACTAAATAAAATATTAGTCTCATATTTAGGTGGACTTTTGAACAGCTTTTTGGGCTAGAAACCATCAACTGTATCTGGCCTTTCCAGACAAAGACATGTTTCCAGAGTTACTTTATTCATCTTCTAAACATTTTTATCATCAGATCAAATATGACTGAATCTAATCTTAATTTAAGGCTGAATCACACAGATTATTACCCGTGTTTAAGGCTTTGAATCACTGTTAGTGCGTCACGTTCAGTCTGGAAAACCCAAAGTGTTGTACCAACGTGTTACACAGTGATTGAGTTTTCTAAACCCTGTGTTTAGTCTCCAGGTGAGAAATGGTTGTTTGATCTGGAACCACGTACAAGCTGCGAGTCTCTGGGTGGAAGGTGGATTTCTGCTCCTCACGTCTACAGCTGGCTCGCCAAACTATTGTATAATCTATAACTGTGACCACAGCTGCTGTCAGAGGAGAGAAAAAGCCATGTATAAACACGGATCAACCTGACAGGGGAGCACGACCGGCTAATAAATCGTCTCCTCTCAGGGCCTCGGCTTTGATGTCCCTCTACTACAGCAGACCTGTGTTTTTCCACCCAGGGAGTGAAACCCAAGACTTGCATTTTTTAGGGAGCCGGCTGACGACTCTTTTCTGCTGACGTCTCGACTTAGAATAAATCCTTTGAAGCGATCACCTCTTCACGGGTTTGTTGCTCCAGATGGATGGATGGATGAAGGGTGGGACGGATGACTTCTCTTGAAAAGAAGAGGTCTGCGGCTCTTCAGAGGCACCTGAGCCGAGACCACAGCCGCGATGCTAAGTGGCTCTTGTGAAGAGGCCTGCAGAGGTCCAGACGGAGGTTAATGGGCCACTTCACCCCTGAGTTTCCAGGTCAGATCCCAAGATAGACATCAGCTCTGTGACACAAAGCCCAACACGGCCGACCATGAGGAGGCTGCAGTGACCTTTTAAAACCTGTAACGATGCAAGACCGGGTTCTTAAAGAGATTTACTGGAGCAAAAGGAGTGTTGATCTTTATAGCTACAAAAAAGTCCAAATGAAAACCACCAGCTACGATTACATCAACACATCAATCACTATAGACCTTCACTGACAAAGAACTTCAGAAGAAGAAGAGGACTTTCCTGTCACAGGCTCTAAACAAAGAGGTCTAACACAAACATTCAGACTACCCAAACAAAGAGCCATAGGACCTGGCGTAACATTACGACCACATTCCTAATATTGTGTAGGTCTCCCTTGTGGGGACTCATCAGAGAATAGACAGTGGGAACATAAGCATCAAATCAAGAGCCTCAACAAAAATCACAGCTCCTGATGGAGACGAGAAAGAAAACTAAAGTGCCTCCACCATATTGTACCTTCCACTTTCACAAGGAAAAAAGAAAGTATGGTTATAATGTGGTTCACAGAAAAGAAGAAAAACAAACAAAACAGCAGCTCGGATCCATATAAAGAATACTTAAGGTTAGAGCAATCAAGAAAACCCCTGTAGCATGATATTAGACACTAGGTTCTACATGGTTCAGACAGGGTTCCCACACTTAATATACATGTAAGGTACTCTCATGGCACTAGATCAAATGCTACTCTTTGTCAGCCTTTAACAGTTGGTACTTTTTTCATCATAGTTTCTGATGCGTACCAACACCAAGGCAAATTCTGATCAATCTACTGCAATCAAATATTCTTTCTCTCCAGATAAGTAAGAATACAATCCAACCTCTTATTCTGTTTGGATATTAATAGTTGGCTTGGGGCCCAGTATGAGAAACAAAGGGTCCATCTCCAGACTGATACATTTGCAGTTTCAAGCATGACCAAAAACAATGAGTTAAGGTGCCACTTTCCATTCGTAATTTGTACCTTCCTTTACCTTTCACCACCAGCAGAGGGGGAGCGTTTAACCCCCTTGTTTCTCTCCAGCCCTGAATGTCTAGAGTAGAAGAAGACGACCAAGATGTCTCCACGTCTCCATCATCTCTGTCCACATGGAGTCCATCGTGGTTCATCTAGTTTCTCTACCTCCATGTTTGATGATGTTTACTCCACGTGGAGCAGACATGCTCAGAGAGGATGGATTTATTCCAAGAACCGGAGAGAAACCAGCAGCATCAAGAGTCTGCCTGGTTAGTAAAGGTCTAGACCAGCTCCGTCAGCTTTTACATGAAGCTTTTCTCTTCTGATTAATAGAGGAATATGACTCGTGTCCGTGTGAAGATATACTTCATGTTTCACGTTGCATTGATTCCTGCTGCGTTTATTCGTCCACATTTGAAGCGTCCGTGCAGAGGTGTTGGTTATCTCCTCAGGGGTCAAATTCAAAGTGTCTTACATGCGGTCGTCTCTCCTCCTTTAGAAGACAGCTCTCCATAAACTGTCTCTCTGTGCTGTGAGGAAGGTGAACTTACATCTGTCTTCCAATGCGATGCACCGCCGCTCCACCACATAAATCACTGGGAAGCATCTTCTAACTGCAAAGGAATTTTAATGCCCCCGTAAATGGATCCATGTGACATAAATCATCGTACCTGCTTTTACATGGAAACATGTGCAACACGAAACATCAGTCGAGCTCCAGTCTGTGCTGCAGAAAGAGGGAGGAGCTCTCAGCAGTCAGTGTATGTAAATCAAGGCATACTTCCTCTGTGACCCCCCCCCATCCCGCCCCCCCTTGCAGCCATCCTATACCTCAGCCCGGCCAGTGTGGGCAGGTTGGTGCGCTGGCCCGTGCTTCAAAGGCTCAGCTTTGCTTTTAACCAGAGTCTGAAACAAAGAGAGTCCCAGATGCTTCTTTGTGGACGTCCAGCAGAGCGTCAGGAGATGGATGGAGACGATGGACATGCTGGAGGACGGATAAAAAGACAGTCCACGGTGTCTTCAGGCTGCTGGACACTCCTCTCACCTCAGTGATGCACAGATTTAGATTTTAAAATCACGACTGGCGTGTAGCGTTTGGAAAAGGAAGAAGGAAACACTCTCTGCAGACGTGTGTGTGTGGTTTCCAAAGATAAATATCCGGTTTAACTTTATAATGTTGGTCATTGACTTGTTTCCATGGAGACCAAATAAAATCAATCAATACATCGAACACTACAGACGTTTATTGATAAAGAGGTTCTGCTGCTTTGGAGCTTCACATCTACTGGAAATAGAACAGAAGAAGAAGAAGGAGGAGAAAGATGAAGAGAAAGAGAAGAAGTAGGAGTTTCTTCAATCTTAAGGAGGAGAAGGAGAAAGTGGAGGATGAGGAAAAGTGGGAGATGAAGACGGATAAGCAAACCAAGGAGGAGATGGGAGAGGAGAAGAATAATGGGATGGTGAAGGAGGAGAAGGAGAAGAATGAGGGAGAGGATGAGAAGATGGTGAAGAAGAAGGAGGAGGAGGAGGAGAATGAGGGATGGGGGAAAGGATATGAAGAATAAAAGGGATGAGGAGGAACAGGATATGAAGGAGTAGAAGAAAAAGAAGGAGGAGGATGAAGATGAGGAAGGAGGAGAAGAAGGACTAGTAGGGGAAGAAGGAGGATGAAGAGGAAGGAGAGAAGTGGGAGGTTAAGAACGATGAGGACGTAGGAGGAGGAGGAAGAAGAAGTTTCCTCAATCTTAAGGAAAAAGAAGGACGAGGAGAAGAAGGTGGAGGAAAAGGAATAATGTGAGGTGAAGAAGGACATGAAGGAGGTGGATGTGAGGAAGAAGTATTTAGTCCTCCATGTTTTCCTGGTAGAAGCTTCAAAATCTTTCCTGCTGTATTTAGTTCTCATCTCACCTCAACCACCACCACTGTTTCTCCAGATAAATAACTCCTGCTTCTAAGAATATTTACACCCTAAAATGATTCACATTCTCAAACGTGTTTCATCTTGAATGTGTTAAAATGCAGGAATGATCTAAAGCCGTTAATCTGAGCGAGGAAACCAGACCATCACCTCCACCTAATGGTTCTGGAGCCTCTCTGTTTGGAGCTGAGTCTGCTCCTGTAACGAGCCAATCAGATGGTTTGGGGGCGGGGCTTAATGTGGTGCTGGTCATCAGTATTGTGAATGATTAGCATCTTTATGATCCTGCCTGGCGTCATTTCTGTGAGCGTCATGTGATCATGTGTAGCTCAGGTTTCCAGACGGAGCTGCAGCGTTTTCCACCAAACCAGCATTCACACAAACGTACACCTGCTTCTGATTCACACACACATGCTGCACCGCTGATGATCGCTCGCTTTGCTCATCCTCCCGGAGAAAGAGGAACGGGCGCGGCAGAGGAAGGCTGGATCCACTCACTGGGAGAAAAAATGAAGGATTTCATTTCAAAGCCTGATCCGTTTGCAGGAATTCATCAGTCACGACTTCAAAGTCAGTGCTGCAGAAGCTCTGGTGTTTGCTTAGCAACACGTTTGACTCTCACGTTGAGTTTAAGGTGCAGATGTGCCGCCAGGTATTTAAATATTGTGCGTTTGTGACGTTGGAGGTCGTGTAGCATCAGCTGTAACTCATGAGAGACACTCTGCAGGGCAGCTGTTGGCTAAAGCCCCGTCCACATTTAAAGCCATTCTCTAGTTGTTGTCCGTGTCTTTGTAGCTAACAGTTGGTTGCTAGTAGAGATTCCAGACTTATTCTGGGTGTACGTTGCCCCCCCCCCACCCTAAATGTTTCCAAGACAAACAAGCAGAACATAAAAACTCATTGCTTCAGTGTTGCTTCATGCATCAGTCAACAGAATCAGCAGGTTCACGCTCATCCAAAGACTCGTCACGGCAAAATACTTGGTTGTATAATTATCTTGTAGACGTATCGGTGAGTGTGTTCATGCTGCGAGCCGGCAGACTAAGGGTTAGAGGAGACGGACACGTAATCAGGTCAAGAGCACCAGACATAAATAGTCTCCTGGAGGGTTAGAGCTGGACTGATGGATGGCTCTATGTCTGCAGGTCCTGCTGTTAGTGTGAGACAAATGTTTAAAATCTTCATACAGACGTCAAGAGACTTAAACGTACTGTTCGTTCATGCATTTAATAGAATACATTATATATATATACATACATGTACTCATTACTCACTTTTGCATTATTGATGGTACTCATTCCGTACTTTGCAAGACTGCTGCATATACACTGATCAGGCATAACATTATGACCACCTTCCTAATCTAAAGAATGGACATGGGTCTTCTGAGGGTGTCCTGTGTTCAGTGGGGGGGTCTTTGAGGGGAGGGGCCTCTGTGGATCATCCCACAGATACTTGATCAGTTTGGGATCTAGTGAATGTGGAGGCCAGGTCAACACCTTGTGCTGTTCTTCTTCCTAAAGTGTTTTTGTGTCTGCATCCTGCTGGGGATGGCTGCTGCCATCAAGGAGTGTCATTGCTATGGGGTGGGGGTGCCTGGTCTGGTCTAGGTGGGTGCTACATGTCTAAGAAACATCCACACCAATGAATGAAGCCAGGTCCAGAAGTTTCCTTTCTCATTAACATTTTACAGTCTTGACCTTTTCAGTCTGACGTTACTCGTTGACATATGTCAAACCCTTCCAGCTCCCAGCTCCCTGCAGCGAGGAGTGAAAACATTACAAGCCCCATACGAAGGCCAGCACGCCTCCTCCTCCTCCTCCTCCTCCTCCTCCTCCTCCTCCTCCCGTGTCGACTGCCACGACAGCTGAGGGCGCGAGTGTTAGCGTCAGGTGTCGTCATCTGTCTTTTCCTTTTTACGCCATTTAATATGCTGACCTTTGACCCTCTGAGATGTTTTCTTTTTTAGCAGCTGATTCCCCAGAGGCAGAGTCTCCTCCGCTTGTGTTTCTGGTCTATCGATGACAGATTGTTGAAGTTGTTGTAATCTTTTTCTCCAGCAGAGCGTTTGGTGGATGAAAGCTGTTTGTCTTGGCGGTTTACTCAGACACTCGCTGTGAGGAACCTCCTGCAGGTTAAAGTGAACTAAACAAACACTGGAACAGCTGCCAGGTACAGGACGATGCTGCTGCTGCTGCTGCTGCTGCTGCTGCTGCTGCTGCTGCTGCTGCTGCTTACCTGAGCTTTACATGGACTCTACTGGACTCTACTGGACTCTACTGGACTCTACTGGACTCTACTGGAGATCTGATCAGTCTGAACCTTTACTGTCCATGTAGGAGGGACAGAAACAACAAGATGGAGTCAATGTGGACAGAGATCATGGAGACTTTCATACAGGACATGGAGGAGGAGGTGCTACTTCTTCTCATCACCTTCTACCTTCTCTTCTTCTTCCTCATCTTCAGTGTCTTCCTCCTCCTCCTCTTCCTCTTTTCGTTCTTCTTCTTCCTCCCTCTCCTCTCTCCTCTTCCTCCAGTGTTCTTGTCCTTCCCATCCTTCTTCACCTCCTACCTCCTCTTCTTCTTCCTTATCTTCATCGTCCTCCTCCTACTCCCTTTGTCCCCTCCACTTCTTCTTTCTTATCCTTCTTCACCACCCACTTCTGCTCCTACTCCCCCTCCCTCTTCTTCCTCATCTTCAATGTCCTCTTCCTCCTCCTCCTCCTTCTTCTCCTCTTTTCACCTTCAATATGGAGAAAACTCCTTCTTCTATCTCCTCCTTCTCTTTATTCTTCTCATCCTTCTTATCCTTCTCCTCCTCGTTTTGCTTCTCCTTCTTCCCCTCCTACCTCCTATCTTCATCACCCTCCTCCTTCTCCTCCTCCTCCTCCTATGTGTCCTCGTCCTTCTTATCTTTATTCATCTCCCAGTTCTTCTCCAGCTTCTCCTCTTTCTTCTTTCACTCCTTCCTTCTTCTTCCTTATCGTCATCGTCCTCCTTCTAGTCCCTTTGTCCCCTCCACTTCTTCCTTCTTTTGCTCCTTCATCTTCTCGTCCTCCTCCTTCTTCCTCATCTTCAATGGCCTCTTCCTCCTCCTGCTATTTTTGTCTCCTCCACCTCCTCCTCCCCTTTTCACCTTCAACATGGAGAAAACTTCTCCTTCTTCCTCTTTTTCTTCTCATATCTCCTCCTCCTCCAACGTTCTTGTCTTTCTTATCCTTCCTATTCACCTCTTGCCTCCTCTTCTTCTTTATCTTCATCGTCCTCCACCTCCTCATCGCCCTTCCTCCTACGTCTTCCTTCTTTTGTCGACTTCACCTCCTCCTCCTCATCATCTTTTTCTCCTTTTTATTCTTCTCTTATCTCCTTCTTCTTTTACTTCGTTCTTCTTCTTCGTCCTTGTCTTTATTGTCCTCCTGCTTCTTTTGTCCTCTCCGCTTCTTCCTTCTTCTGCTCCTTCATCTTCCCTTCCTCCCCCTGCTCCTCATCCATAAAGTTCTCCATCCGTCTGTGATCAGAACGATTGATCAGGCTGAATGTAATCAGTCCTCAGAAGCATTTTGCTTCATGCAGCAGTAAGTGAATGGCTGATTATTGCTGGCCTACGTTCAGCTGTAGCTTCTGTTGATGGATGACGTGATGGATAGACTTTATTATAAATAAACAGGTTGTTAAATAGAAGTAAATAAGTGTACTCACTTCCCACCACAGCTTTTGTTTGGACTCTTCTATTTGGCCGTTGTGTGTGTTAGAATTTCAACAGTGCATAACTGAGATCACTCACTGTCATGAATACCAGTCTGGCACAAAGAACAGACAGTGTGTGTGTGTGTGTGTGTGTGTGTGTGTGTGTGTGTGTGTGTGTGTGTGTGTGTGTGTGTGTGTGTGTGTGTGAGTGGTTGTGTGTGTGTGTGTGTGTGTGTGTGTGTGTGTGTGTGTGTGTTGAAGACATACCATGCCTGATTATTCATGCTGTTAAGACAGTGGCAGGGTTTGAGGTCTGCAGCAGCTGTTCAGTGTGTGTGTGTGTGTGTGTGTGTGTGTGTGTGTGTGTGTGTGTGTGTGTGTGTGTGTGTGTGTGTGTGAGTGATTTAGCTGTAATGTTCAAGTTTACCGGACTGAACGTCTGACCTGACTCACACACACTGACTAGACACCTAATGAAAAGAACTCATGTATCAGAGATGCATGCAAAGAAGAAGCACAATACCTGCATGATGCATTTAAGAACTGTCCAGAATTAGAAGGATTAATGTCAAAATGTGTTTGCATGCAGCTGGATGGTCCTCCAACTAATCAGTGTCTTTTTGTTGTAAACCTATTCATCTCCACTCCGTTACTCTTCTGTCTGTCACCACCTTTAGTGGCATCATTCCTTTGGTGTCTCCAAATCTAGACTTTGCACTGCGTCATGTGTTGAGTCTTGCCTTCTTAATTCTTATTTTATTTGATGGTTTGGAAGGACTAGAATTACTTTAATAATGCTGTGAAACTCCAAGATTATTGGAATCCAAATGTGTGACTTGAACTCTAAAAAACCTAAAAGTCTGATCAACCACCATCATTCAGCTGGAAATAAATTCATTCTTATGCCTCCCAGAAAGACAAACTGCAAGATCATTTATTACGCTGTCAAATACTGAGTTAGGAAAATGATTATTGACTGATCTGTTCTTGGCTTAGTTATTTACTACTCATCTTTTTAACTTGGCACTTTATTTATTGTTTTAGTTATTAATATGCCTTTCTAACATGTTCTCTTTCATCACTATTTATTTTACTTTTGATCCCAGGCCTTGTCAAGCTTCTCCTGCTCATATTATTGTTGTGTGAATGGTTGCATGTCTAGACAGTGTCCTTCAGGGATCAATAAAGCTTTCTGTATTCTGTAAAGCCCCGCCCACGTGATCTGATTGGCTGCAGCAGAATCAGTTCCTGACAGAGAGACTCCAGACCAACTCAAGCAGAATTGAAAGGTTAACTTCCAGGTTCTCCAGCTTCCTCCCACCGTCCAAAGACATGCTGCTTAGGTTCATTGGTGATTCTCAGTGAATTCTATTAAATCACTTGGAGCGTGAGCGTGGAGGTTCACTCATTTTTATAGACTTGCTTTTTTGTGAGGTTTCTTTTAACAGATTTCTTTGCCTATTTTCAAGCAAAATTGCTTGAAAAATTGCTTGAAAAGCAAAAATTGCTTGAAAAATTGTTTGAAAAGCAAAAATTGCTTGAAAATAGGCAAAGAAATCTGTGAAAATGTCTCTGTATTAAGATGTATTGCCTTAAAACAAGTCCCCGTGTCTTGCTGAAATGGTATTCTTTAGGCAATTGTGTCTTATATTAAGTGTAATGAGATATTTTGACTAGAAATGAGACAAATATACTTGGTAAGATTTAGTTTTTTTGCAGTGTGGGACTTAAAGCTGAACAACCAATCAGACGGTCCTCAAAGTAAAGTCACTAAAGGTCCAACTGTCGGCGTCTAACAGCCCGGACAGGTTTAAAGATAAATCGCTTAGTAACGAGAAAATATTACTCTGTAGAAACACTTGTTTGTTTATGTGCATCGCCTCTTTTAACCTTTAAGAACTTCATGAAAAAGTTTTATAGAAATACAGCAAGCTAATATGAGTATGATGTCATGATTAATGTTACTGCTGTTCTTTGTGCATTGATTCCCCAACCATCAATCTATATACTCTTAGCAATAATATGTGATGTCATGGTAATGGGTCAGAAAACATCACTACTTGTGTGTTTATCACTGAAAGTCTGTTTTTGTTCATTTGTAAAGCAGCCACTGCTCTGACATGTCCTCAGTCATCTGACTATGAGCTCACAGTCGGACTCGTCTTCACGCTGACGTCAGGCGAGTGTGGCTACCTGCTATGTGGGAACCAGCTTTTCTTCTTTCCTCAGCGTCCACACAACAGTAATTTGATGTTTGCTGTGGTGAATCTGGTGAAGCCATGACAAACTTTCTCAAGAAAATCAAATCCGAAACCACATAATCACCTTTATCCAGTGTTTGGGAGACAGAACGTCATTTGTCATGCTTTGATCTTCAAACGTGAAGACGAGCGCTCGGCGTCTCTGAATCGGCTCCTCGTACCCACCGGTTATTCACAAGTGGCCTCAGACCGGAACATCAACAACTCAGATACGTTGAGATGATCATGCGTGAGGGAGACGCAGTTTGGCATTTTAACTCTAGATTCTCTTTCTTGATCTAATGATTACGTCTCTGACTGGTGAGCTGCCAACGCAAACCTTAGAGACTGATGTAATTCATCACTGAGCCTCTGGAACAAACGGGAGAAAAACAAGTTGTGAGAAACTGAAACTTCTTTCAGTTTGTCAGTGAACACAACGCTGCGTAGCGGCCTTCAACTAGGTCACTAACATTTGGACTGGAAGTGATTTTGTAAATGACTCACTGACATTAGATAAAGAGCAGATGTAGATATGAGGAATATCTAGATATCAGGAAGTGACTAGTGTGGAAAGCAAGCAGAATCTAAAGAGCGGTTGCTCAATTGTCAAAGTTCCCAGAAGAAGCAGTACAAGAAAGCAAATTTAATATGATGTTTTTGTCCTTCTGTAGCTGTGATGGAAGCCAAAGCTTTAGGTGAAAAGCTAATTGAAAGCTTTTATAGCCTGTTAGTTCTGGTTCTGATATTGAGTTAAAAATGTAATATCATGAATTATCTGTATCAGGTTTTTATAACCGATGTTTGTTCTGTAGGTTTCAGCATTTCCGAGTCTGCATGAACGCAGCATGGGACGTTAACAGGCGCGTGCTTGATGACGTATAACAACAACAACACGCTAGTCTCGTAGGTTGCTAACCGTGGCTAACAAGCTAGCTCGCCCGGTGTATGAGATGTCCGTGGTTTGGAAGTATTTCCAAGTGTCACCTACTAACAGTAAATATGATTATTATGAGAGGAGAAAAGCCAATATGGAGCATCCCTAATTGACTCGTTTTTGAAGCATGCCTCAAGTGGTTATTCGAGGAACTGCAGCTAATACAGGACGCTCTCAGTTGCATACCTGTAGAAGTTATTTGAAGCTTGTTTAAGATTCCTGAGAAGAAGAAGAGTCTTTGATGAGCCTTTTTCCACCAAGGAGACTTCAAGGAGGAGATTTAAATTCACTAAACTTCCTCTCCATGAATGTGGAGGAGGAGGAGATGCTTTTCTGTCCCTGGCTCTTTGGAAGTCTGTTGTCATCTCCATTTGCTTTTGTGGACCTGGACATTGTCCTTGCTCCACTCAGCCAGGTGATCCACCTCCATCCTGGTGGCACTTTAGTCATTGTTAGCAATCAGGCTTAAACAACTAATTTGTTCCTGTTTTAAAGTTGGATGAACTGCAGCCACTACAGCTCCCTCTAGTGGCCATACTAACATTAGCTATAGGCCAGCGATTGGTAGCGGATTGGTGCAGTTTCCTGTTTCAAACCTAAAGTTAGCTTTTCTTTTAGCCATGATCAGCGCACATTGACAGATTGATCAAAAGACGATTTCACGGAGACACAAAGTTTGCACAAAGAGCTCATTTCCCATTTCAAAACCGATTTCTTTCAAACATGACTGCAGTTTTATTGCGTTCCTCTGTCAGATACTAAGGACAAATTGTCTTTGTGGTTTTCTAGGTTGACTCAAACTAAATAAACCAAACCCTGAACATTTTTTTATTATTAGCATAAACCAAAAGAATGTACAATGCCTGTTTGTCAAGAAAAGAAAAAAAAAACTTGTCACAGCGCCACGAAGAAGTCTGGAAATCTACCAGGCACATATTTTCTGTCAGTGTCCATAGAGCAGAATATCAACAAAAGACGAATGCGTAGGAGATGCTGCATATTTTGATATTTCCATGGAGGCTCTATTAATCTGGTGATTACTTCAGTAAAAACCTGCCAACACAAACCCCTGCATCCAACCCAGCTCCGACACAAACCACTTTTTCTCCTGGTCCCTGATCCTCAATGAAAGAGAGGGACGACTTAGTGTGACAGAGGCTTATGAGTGATTAATACTCTGAGCTATGCTCCTTTGTTCATCATTTGAACATTACTGTCAGCGAGCTCAGCCCTCTCTTCCCTGCCTAAACATGCCGCCCTCGCCGTGCCTACCTGTGCTTGTCTGGGCAACCAGCAGGCGTTGAAGCCGAGAGAGTGTTGGGCGGAGTACTTTGGCACAGAATAAACATCTTTTACACGTAGCCCCGGGGCCCATGTGCCGTTCGAGTGACTCAACAGGAGAGCCTGCATAAGTGGGCGATTTGGCTCCGTCTCTCTGCCTTTGATGGAAACGAGATGCTACTGGAGGCACGCCCATATCTGAAGCCTCATTGGCAACTTCCTGTAAGAACAAAAGATGGAGCTTTGAATGCCCTGACCTTTCGTTTGCCTTGACATAACCAGAGGCTGTATAAAAGGTGGCTGAGGTCACGTAATCCCGTGCTTCATGCCCAAAAGCATTCGAAATGATGAATGTTCTGTAAGGATCCCGCGACGTTCACGTGAAGTCAATGGTATTTTCTTTCCCTCTCTGAAAAAGTTTTTATTTGTGGAAAGCCGCGGGATTATCTGATGGTAAAAGACACAAAGGAATATCACGCTCCATCTGTGTGCACCAGCGTGGAGGAAAACCTATAACACTTTTGCCCTCTTTTGTACCGTCTGCATCACATTCACCAAACTGGTCAAAGCGCCCTGTCAGCACCATTTGTTTGGACACGTAGAAAACAAATTGGAGAAGAAGCGCCGGCTAATCCTCGCATTCACGGCCAGAAATTTCTCCTTGTGTGAAAAAAGAAAAACGACTGTAAACAGATGGGACTTCACCTTGCAGACTGCATGCAAGGAGAAAGTTGTTTCTTTCCATGTAATTTAAGTACTTTTCATCTCATAATCTTGCACATTTTAAGATTTTTTAGTCTAATTTAATATATAGTATATAGTTTAATACAGCTCCTCATCTAGCAGCTCATCATAGTCGCGCCTTCTTGTTCAATCACTCTGTGAAATATTCCAAACAAATCTGCTGCCAGAAAATGACTAAAATGACTGTTGCCTTGTTTTGCAGACATATAACATCAGGGTGAACTAATTCAGCCAATAGATAATGACTGAAATTTGATTTTAAATGACATTTTTGCAGGTTGTTGCTTTCCGAGATGAGCACATTTTGCAGAGATTCTCCAAAGATTTGATACACAGGCTTTTAAATCAGTGTATTGATGATGTAAGAAGAGGCAAACTAATCCAATTACCATTTGGAGTATTTAGAAAAGTCTTTTCATACATTCGGGTTATCTGGTGAAACAGCGCCCCCTTCCTTGCTGTGGAGGCGGTGAATCCAGCGACACTGACCCCGGGACATAGAGTTTAAACTGTGGTATGGAAGCTAGAAAGGGTTTTGTTAGTCTTTATAACTCTTTACTTTAATTACAATCTGATTTGGCGATGATATACTGCATTTGAAACTCTAAATGTCACACTTTTGGTTCCACCATTGTCTCGCTCTCCTTGTTATTGGGTCCAGAGCAGAAGTTCCCAGAGGAAGAGGATTGTTTCAGAGGGTAAAGTCAGTCCGACATGTGGTTGAGAGGATAAGTTCCCACCTTTGTGCTTCTGGGATTCACGGGCCGCACTCTGCCTCGGCTGCTCTGTAATAGCCTCCTCCACTCTTGTTCTCACATGTTCTCTCTGGTTTGGCTCAGAAGAAAATGAATGGGCACTTCCTCCAGCATAAAATGGAGAGCAGTCTGTCTGCTTTTCCCGGTGGTTTGGTCGGTAATCATCACCCCTTGGTTTCGGATGATTTGCTAAGCGGCGTGCTTTAAAACCACTTACTGCATCATTTGTTCAAACTTTCTGTCAGTTTTAAATCTAGTAAAGATGAAGCAGGCGCTGAGCCAGGAGGGAGTGGAAGCCCGTGGAAGTGTGTGTTTGTGGGTCTGTCATAACATTTTGGAAACCCTACACTCTCTGTTGTCCATATGAATGATGTATTCAGAAACTCTAGTTATTGTATACGGGCAGCGACACACTGAGCCCACAGTGGGTCGTGTTCTGTTGCTGGGTCATCAGTCAGCGTCCGTGACCCTGGTTGTGGCGCTAGTCGGACCCCCGACGGCAACTCTTCACCTGATCTAGCATCTGGAATTGTTGAGAAAGATAAATCAGTTTGGCTGCTGAGCTTAGCGAACGAGAAGAGAAACAAACCCCAGTGGTGAAGTTAAGAAGGCGTACACAGAGAGGGCTCTGTTCACTTTTCAAGTATTTTACAACACTGTGATCTGGTATTAATGAAGTGTAGACCAAGTGATTAGCTTGATTCCTCGCTTCATAGCCTCCCAGCTAACAACCAGTCTTCCCTGCTTTCTAGCCCCACACCTAATAGCAGCTCCTACTAGCCTCCCAGCTAACAGTAGCTCTTCCTAACTCTCCCAGCTAATTAGGGTTAGGGCTAGGGCTTAGATAGGTGATGTTTCTTTGGTGCGTCTATATCGTATGTTTCTACACCGAGTCAAATAAATAACACTATGTTGTAAGTCGAGGTCCTGAATGTGTTGAACATGTTGGGCAGGGAGCAGAATCCATCCATGAATTCTTACGGCCAAACACCTGGGTTTGAACTCCTCTGTCAGAACAAGTGAGAAGCTACTGACGCTTTGTCTCTGTTTCTGCGTCTGCACA
This sequence comes from Planiliza haematocheilus, assembly GCA_005024645.1. Classification (NCBI taxonomy): domain Eukaryota; kingdom Metazoa; phylum Chordata; class Actinopteri; order Mugiliformes; family Mugilidae; genus Planiliza; species Planiliza haematocheilus. The sequence goes on along the minus strand of SRSE01001372.1, from coordinate 107,479 downwards.
TGTCAGCAATAGTGAAGAGGTTGTTCTTGAGTCATCCAGATTATTAGACTGTAAATGCACTAAGAAAGGCCCTAAATGACTGTTTCTATGAGGCAGAGAGCTAAAGAAAAGTTTGTTTTTAGGGATTTGGTTCAGTATGCCGTGTGAGTAAGGGTCCGGGGAATGTTTTACATGATAACTGCATAGTGTGTAAACGGACTAATCTCAAGGTGAGCTGGATAAATTCCTATAAACACATTTGAGATAACGGTGTGTGTTCAGCAGGCGCAGGATAGTCATTGTATTTCAAGTTAAAGCCTGTTTTACTGCGGCCACTACAGCTGCTGCAACTCATTACTAGCCAAAGGTTAGTCCCAGCTACATATTAAGGCCAATAAATGTCACAAACAAGCTGCACAGAAGATATGAGGACTCTGAAGGGATACACGCTGTGATGTAGTGTGGGAACCCAAGTGTAAACTAACCAAAATATGCATCATACTTAAGATTCCTCAAAGTAAGCCACTGTTTGCCTTGATGACAGCTTTGCTCTCTCTTCATTCTCCAAACAGCTTCACGAGGCTGTCACCTGGAGCTTTTCCAACGGAGCTAGGGTTCCCACATATGCCGAGCACTTGTCGGACGTTTTTTTTTTTTTTTTGCTTCACTCAACGCTCCAACTCCAGCCAAATCATCTCAGCTGGGTTTAGGTGGCTGAGTGTGGAGGCCAGGCCATCAGATGCAGATGTTTGTTTGAACCATCTACCCATCACCTTTTCAGCATCTTACAAACACAAAACTCTCACATCTGGACTCATCACACCAGAGTCCGGTGTCCATGATTCTTTCTTGTGTTTCTTGCTCCGAACAGTTCTTCTTCTTCTTCTTGGTCTCCCTTAGTGGTGGTTTCTTTGCAGCAGCTTTGAGTTACACAGTTTCCTCTAACAGCGGATGTTTAAATGTATTCTGGGCTCTAACCTTATTAATATCTAAGGATGCTTTAACACATAATTTGTTCAGATTCAACAATTCAATGCAATATTGTTCCAAAGCTGTGTTTAACCTTGGTTTGGTTCATGCCTGCAGGGCAATCGAGTCACGTCCTCCTCACACGTCCTCAACTTTATGTTCTAGCAAACATTTTTGTGGTCGTTCCTAATTTAGGGATCTTGGGAAATCAGGAAATAATCACATAAAGAGTGGATCATCAACTGCTCTGTGGTTCAGGTACCAAAATTCTGTCTATGAACAACTTGTACATGTATGCATTTATGATGAGAAGGAGCACCGCTGCTGCAGGACACCTCTGTCGGGTCGACACTCGTCCAAAGACACATTAAACTTCTTGTCTATTGGTCAGTGGGTAACGTGAGTTCACTCTGCACCCAGGAGTGATTGCAGCCAGGCTGAGACCATCCTCTCTAGCCAGGCTCGGCTCGGTTCATTTGATCCAGAATGGAGTGTGATTGCTGTGATTGCTGTGTTTACACCAGAACAAACGAACCGACCTGAGGGATAAACGCTTCCTGTTACGGAACAGCAACCCAAGTGTGAAAGCTCCCAAATGAGCATCATCTCCTCTGCAGCGGAAGGGAGACACGGACAGACAGTTTCTGGAAATGTTCTGGACTGAGTGACTATGATGTCTTAATGTTGTGACGGAAGTTTTGCTATAGACAACCAAGCTTGATTAAACCAGTTGACTCTGGTTATTTCACTGTTTTGACGTTGGAGCACCAGTTTGATCCGTTGTGATCCTATAACACTGGTTCAGAGTTGTTCCCAGTGTATGAACGAATGGGTAGATGTGTCGTTGGGTAACAGTAGCTTTTCCTATCTTATAGCCTCCCATTTAATGGTAGCTCTTCCTATCTGTATGATGCTGATGGTTTCTATATGGCAGTAGCATCATAACGATCGTATTAAGACGCGTTTTGAATGAAGCTGGAGGTCATTGAAGGCCTAGGTGGAAAATGCACAGCCCTCCACTGATTAAATATGAATGTTCTTGTTTGTATTTGGACTTAAACAAAGGGATAACTGTGTTGTCGTGATATAGAGGGTTATTATTCTGTGTGCTACTGTCCAGTTAAGATCAACAGTTAATTCCTTCCTCCGCTGTGTTCTGGAACAGAAAGCGAATGTCTTGTGATGCGTGTTCATCCCTGATAGCGTCACGGTAGGTGGGAAGTTTTGGCGTGGTTTTGAAATTCCAGTAGGCAATGAGATTTCATTCCAAAACAAGGTAATTAGTATTTGAACAACATCTCCCTTCAATGCCCCGCAGATAAACTCGTAGAAAACCATTCAGCTTCTGAAAAGCTTTTATTTGTTTATGCTTTGTTTCGACTATTTATTTGAACACTAACCAGAAGCAGGACTCCGGGTCTGAACAGGTCCAGGCCGTCAGTGGGAGCGGCGGCCGATGACTGGCTCTGAATGCCAGACACATATTCATACACTCTCTCTCTCTCTCTCTGTGTAGACACAGGTGTACATGTGCATCAGCCTCACGGGTTCACGCCAAACGCCATCGCTGGCTCACATGCAGACACAAACACCTCACTGTCATTACGGCGCCCACTCGTACACGCCCTTTTCCTCCCTCTCATTATCAATGCTCTCTGGCTCCAAACTCCAGTTACCAGAACACCAAAGCAAAGCTGCCTCATTACTATCTGAGGCTAATACAATAACTACCACGTATGTCCCCTTTGTCTCTGTCCTGACCTCAGCACCGTCTAACTCTTCAGGTTGTATTTCCACATTCATAGCTGCAGCACTTTGTTCCCGTCAGATTTGAAGCTGTAATTCACTCTGACGCAGGTCCAGTGTTCTCGTTATACAAAACCAGTTCCTTAAAACATCTAAATCAAATTAGGATGAGGTGCAGAAACGAAGGCAGCAGTCTCCAAACCCACAAAGCAGTCAGACCGTGTAATTGTCTTCACCCTGCCAGAGAAATTATTCTGATCTGACTAGTGCACATTAAGTGAGCGACGTTTAACGCTTGTGTATTTGTATTTGGACAATAACCCATTTCCCATTTTCTTTCCAAGTGAGTGAAATTGACTCCCACGCTAACGTTTTGCAATTCAGCGCTTTGGTGGTAACTTTCCACCATCACTCTGCACGTGGAGGGAAATAACGTGGAGGCATCAGAAGAGCTAATGCTACCACTCAGCTACCGCTAAACCAGGTATCAGGTAAACCAGGTAAAAGCATGCATGCCCCTGGTGCATGCTGGGAAGTCCTTCAGCTTCTCACAGCTCTAACCGGAGCTTAGCATGAACCGATGACAGGAGTAAAAACTGCTTTCCTGAACAGATTAAGTTTTGATGGATTAAAGCTAAAATAGCACAACTGTTCTATTATTCTATTCTATTAGCTTCTGTTGTTGTTTAATGCTAATGAAATAATTATAGTTTTCTTGGTTGACTCGCAGTAAGCACGGGATTTAACCACGGTTCAGGAATTTTGACTCTAGGCGCTGATGGATCAGAGTTTAAAAAGAAGGATTTCAGGGTTTCTGGTCTGAGTGGTTTTAGCTGCGCCGTGAATACGATCTGTGAATGGATGGATTTATGACCTTAAAGTAAAACCTTTTTTGAAACAGCAAGAGGAAAAACACTGCCCGGTCTGCTCTGATTAGTCAGATCCAGTGCAGATCCATGCCCGTAAATGTTTGAGCTGAAAGGTGAAGGGTAGAGGAAGGGACAACCTGAGAAAGCGTTAGATTGGTTAGAATTAGTTCACGCCCACAAGTGCAGGATGACGCTTGGTGCTTCTATGCATTTCCTTGTCCACATGTCTCAGCGATCGGACAAAAACTGAAAATTGTCCTTCGCTCGGTGGAAGTGGTTTGAGTGAAGAAGGGATTCAGGACAAAGTAGGGTCATGAACTTTTGAGAAAGCGTTTTATTGGCTGCAAAACTGGTTTATGCCCACGAGTGCAGGATGAAGCTGTAGCCTAACACAGACTAGAAGAGCCAGGATTACTTTAAAATGCTTGTCTTTGTTCATGCGTCTCGTTTCTCCTTTGTTCATCCTCCTACAAACATCTACCCAGACGTCTGCGTTCTGAGCTGCAGACATTTTAGTAAAAGTTACCGTTGACCCACATTTATCAGCTCCAACCGTGACAGGATTTGACTCGAACACCTATGAAATGAAGAAGGGCCACGAAATGACTTCACTGTTCCACCAGAAACAGGCCCAGTGTGTGCAGCATCAAAGAAAACACATTCACAGGGACTTTAAATTAATCATCAATCTCAAATTAATCATTAAACATTTTTTGTCCACATCCACCAAAACTGAAACCTGTTGCTGCTTGTCACTTTCTGATTAAATCTGTGGTTTAGATGCCATAAACATCTGCTAATGTTAAACAGTTTCTGTTGAGAGGTTGATTCTCGTGTTAATTGTTGAGCTTCAGACAGTAGCGTGTTGTTTACAAAATTCAAGTGATGCGTGATGCGTGTCTTAATTACTAATTATCCAGTTACATTTTTAATTTAATTTTGTTGTGGGGAACTCAAGCTGTCATTTCAGAAATGTCTGATGCCTGAGGATTTGTTTTCTGTCAGGAAAGACTGAGATACAGCACGTAACAGATAGCATGACAGCATAGCCTCCAGCTATCAGGCTCCTCTTCTGTGGAACCAGCGCTCACTTTGGGTTCAGGAGGCAGACACCTTCTCTACTTAAGGTCAGGACTAAACTTTTCCTTTTTGATCAAGCTCATAGTTACAGACGGACTGAACCATCCCTTAATTATGCTGCTATAGGCCTAGGCTGCTGGGGGACGATGCACTGAACACATGTCCTCTACTCTCTTATCTCTGACACTGAGCTCCTATCCTCTAATTTCTTATCTGACACTGAGCTCCTATCCTCTAATTTCTGTGTCCCTCTACTTGGTCGGCCTTCAGCAGATGGGTCCCTCCATATGAGCTTGAGGTTCTGCTAAAGGTTTCTTCCTGTTAAAATTGTTTTAAAAGATAATTTTTTCTTGCTGCCGACGCCTTCATGCTGCTCTGGGGGTTTCAGGCCAGGTTTTTGAATCTATATCAATAAAACTGAAATAAATTGAACTGAGTGAGGAGGTGCAGGCTGATGTGGGGCAAAGGTTAACCAAAAAAAATGACTGATTTAAATATCCAGGTGAATCTATGGAAATACACAATGATCAGGAACTTTTAACAGATGTTCTTGTGAATTATACGATCTTAACTATGCTTTGAAATGTACATGATCTTTATTGACTGTGCTCCTCCTGCAGTTAGAGTTTGTTGCATCTATACATGATCGGATTTCTGTGGGCATTCCCTGACACCTCCAGTTTGCCCAGGCTCTCTGTGATTTAGCATCACCTGACTTCCATTTAGCCTAAAACTGAAATTAAGATTTTTAAAGTGAATACGACAGTAAAAAAAATAAAATTAAAGTTAGTTTAGGTGCAAGGAAGCCGGAGTACCTGGAGAGAACCCACATGCTAACTCCACACAGATGGATTCAAACCCAGAACCTTGTGGCCCTGAGGCATCAGTGCTAACCACCACACCACTGCACCACCCTGTAAATTATCATGAATAGACAAAAAAACAAGAACAAGCTTGTTTCAAGTAGAGCAAGATGACTGCAGATCCAGCAGCTTTGCACCTAATCGACTGGTTCTGAATTTTAAATGTTCAGACAGGTGAAGTGGACTATTACCAATGCTGTTATAGGTTTTGTGTCTTAGGTGGTTTTGTGTGTGTTCTTGTGTTTTATTGACGGCTTTTAAGCTGGAAACCATAAACTGTATCTGGCTTCACTTTCACTCCTTCTTCCTGGAGCAGATCGAAGCCTTGGCTGCATCTCAAGGGCCTGTTGTTTTATTAATTGGTCCGTGCTTTGAACAAGCTAACCTAAATCAACCCCTGACGGAAGTTGTTGTTTCTGTTTGTTCTACAAACTGGAGAAAAATAAGTTTTATTTGCTTTAACTGGTCGTAATAATCATCCCACCTTCAGACCAAGATGAAAGTATTCCTGGTTCCTAGATCTGGAAAAGTCTCTGTCCCACTCTTGAGTCCTAGTTTTTGCTGCATCTTTGATTGGATCTCTGGCCGTTTGACAAGGAGAATAAAGGTTATACCTAATGTTATTACAATCAAGCAAAAGGTGACTGTTTATTGTTGTGGGGTTATTTCTGCATGAGCCAATAAAACCGACGAAGAGAAAGACATCGGCTGACGCGTGTTCAACTCAACGTCTATTCTCTAAATAAACTGTTGAGCCATACCTGCCCTGACTCCAGACCGTATCTCAGCGATATCCGACGACAGCTCTGTGGAGGTCAGCCGGTCCCGTCAGATGTTTAATGTTCTGCGTGACTTTCAAAGCGTGAGAACGAGGAGGTTATCATTTTACAGAACTGCCCCGCTTTGAGGTTTTCTGCCTTCGCTCCCGTCTGTGTCGTGACATTGGTGAATGGGCCGGTGGAGGTCAAACAGTGTAAACGCCAGCGGTGATATACAGTCGCGAGTGTATCTGATTTACTGTGTGTGAGAACGTGGAGCCTGTCATTTCACAAAACCACATGACGGCCGCTGGAGGGAGGGGGAGGAGGGGGGTGTGTGTGCAGAAGGGGGTGGGGGGGTTGAGGCTGCATTTGGATATGCTAAGAAGTCCTTGAAGGGTGGTTCTAATTGTCAGATATACCAGTCTGACTCATTGTTTACGGCTCACGACAAAGCCCAGTGTGCACCATAGCCCTCCATTCATCAAGCCAGCAGCACTGATTAGGCCTGTGCTGAGTTATGGTGGGAACCAGTAACATTTCCTCCCTCATGTAGACCTGAGTTCCTGCTGATAACAAACAACCGCACAAAGCCCCGATATGTGTACGTGCAGCGCGCTCTGTGTTGTGTTGCACTGGGTGCATTTGAAGGCCCCGCTGCATTCACACTGGTGGCGGGGTATTAATAGATTTATGAGACATGGCGGACCCTTATATAAACCAGGAAACACACATCTGAAGGAGGTTCCTCCCAGTGCCACTCCGTCTATTTTCTGTTCAGTCGCGGTTTCGCGTCGACACGTGGGCTTATCCCAGTGTTCTTGGTGACTCCAGTTGTGGGTTTGATGCATGTGCTATTGTTCTGCTTTCACATGACTCTGTTTCCCACATGTGTGGCTCAGAGACCTCAAAGTTGTTCTTTGCCAACAAGTGAATTAGAAACGAGCGTATCCCTCAGACCTGAAATCACTCAAACCCGGATGAGTTTTCTGCGTGAAACACGTACTGTGGTTGAGTCCAACACTTCCATGCGCTTTTAAACATCTAAACAAACTGTTCATCTGCAGTCCTGCTCTCATCATTCATAGCTTATAGTTCTCCACTCCTACCTGAATGCATAATTCTCCAACCTGCTTCGTCATGTTGATGCTCACATCACATATATGCATCATCTGGTGCCTTCTCTGGGTTCCTCCATGTTTCTTCACGTTAAAAGTGAGTCTTTTCTTGCCACCATCACCTCGTTCTCGCTCTGGAGGGAGTTCCATCTCTGGTTAAAATTTTTTGACACAATGTGTGTTGTTATTAATTATATTAAATGATGTTTTCCTAAACCTAATTTGTTGTTTTTTGCCTTCTGTTCCATAAATTAACAGAAAAAGATAAAGAATCTTCTGTCCAAGCCCTGCGATAGATCCATGCAGGGTGTACCACGCCTCTTGCCCAATGTAACCCTGCAGAGGACAAGCAGTCGATGTGGTGGTTAGCACTGATGCCTCACAGCAAGAAGGTTCTGGGTTCTAATCCATGGGCTGACTGGAGTTTGCATGTTCTCCCGTGGGTTCTCTCCAGGTTCTCCAGCTTCCTCCCACCATCCAAACACATGCTGCTTAGGTTCATTGGTGACTCTAAATTGGCCGTGACAGCTGGGATAGGCTCCAACTCCACCTGCAACAATATAGAGAACAAGAGGCTACAGAAAATGAATGAATGAATCTTAATTACAATAATTTGCTCCTCCGACCACTAGGCGGCGCTTGCTCGTTTTTGTCAGGTACGACTGACGGTTGTAGTTCAGGAAGTAAAGGTTGCTCAGCTCCAGGTGTTCTTGATTAGTTTTTATTCTGAGCTGTGCTGCAGCTTCTCTGCACCAGCACGTATTTTTAATCTGAATTCAAACCTGGAATAATGTGTGAACGCATGCATAGCTCTGGTTCTCAGCGTAGCAGCACCTCCACAGCCTTTTTAAAGAAAAGCTTCTGCTTCTTCACCAAAACCTGGATTACATGACTCTACAAGACGACAAGTTTGTAAGTGTAACTCTCTTTATCATATTTCATTCCTGTTTGTTCTAAGTGGGTGTCTTTCCCTTTAAATACCTCCCTCTTCCTTCTTCTTCTTCTTCTCTTTTATTGTGGTTGCTGCATTGACCCGTTTTCTTCCACGGGGACCAGTAAAGTTTAATCTCCTGCCTCGTCTACGGCCACTCCTGCAGGCCCTTTCAGTGAGTGGAAATATGTTCTTTCTCAATCTGCCAAGTTAAATAATCCTTTAAACCGTGTGATGCATTAATGAAGACAAATGGATCCGTGTGTGCGTTCGCTCCTTCCTCTCTCAATCTGTTTCCTTTGGTCTCCAAGCACCGGGATCTTGTTTGACATCAGCTTAGAACGAAACAAAAAATACCTTTTTTTTTTACGCTTAAGGTGCCTTGAGAGGCTGAGCCCTGTTTGTTCACCTGCGCCCTGGTGTGCCTGCTGGGCGCAACCATCACTGAAGTATCTGCCAGAATTATTACCAGGAAGAGACGGATTCAGCTGGAGACGTGAATCTGTGCTGGAAACATTTACTGATCTCAATCAACAAACCTCACCTGTTACAATAATTCAGCTTTTTATTGGTTCTAGTTACTGAGATGATTTTATGATTTGTTGCTCGACTGGGACGTTTATTTGCCCTGATCTGATCCTAAATGTCTTAGAGTTGGACTACTGTGTCTTTCTAAAGTCTGTCCTTGTCTTCCTTGTCTTCTCCTAGAGTTGGTCTACCATTTGTGAAACGTCCTCGTAGCATTGCTGTCCGACTGATTTCATTTTCCAGAGTTAAGTTCTTTTCCTTTCCTTCTTTTTCAATCTTAACCCAACCACCATTAAAACCAAAGAAGAAGAAGGAGGTGTTTTGACGCTACAGAGACGTGGTTTTGGGTTTAAGGCAGATCTAAAATAAATACCTGCAAAATATCAGTCTTGACTGAAGCTCCACACTGATCCAATCATTTAAAAAATGCCTGGATCAGCCCTGATAGCGACTGGGACGTCCCCACTGAGTTGAGGAACATTGGGTCAGTCAGATTCGTCCTCATTGTGTCCTGGGTGTGTTCACTCCTGTAATTTACTGGTCACCAGGACGGACGCTAATGCACAGTCTGCTGCAGGAAAATCAAGTTGTTTGAGTTAAATGTTAGCTGTGTGGTAGCTGAAACCCGTACTCATGGGCTCAGAGTTAAGTGAAGGACGTCTGCAAGCTAAAACCAGATCTACAGAGGACAACATGGACGCTGTTTGATGGACGGGTTATTGAGAAAGACCTGATGATGGTCCTGGTTAGGAGTCTGATATTGTCTCAGTCTGCAGCAGAGTCCGAGTCGTGGCTGGTGGTTGTGGCTAACAACAGGACTCACTCTGCATTCCCAGCTGCTTCTGTCCTGAACACACTGTCAACAGCACATCAGCAAATCCCCCCCAACACAATCACCCTCCAGAGACCCGACACAAGCCCACTGTCCTGCCCCTACACCTGGGTGGTAGCTAGCAGCAGGAGCTCCAGCTCTGCCGCTACGTCGTCGGGCTTCAATAGGACGTTTGATGGTTTTAATCCTTCGTGAGTTCGTCACAAAGACGCTTTACTCAGTGATACTAATTTGAGGTAATTTAAACTCTCAGTGGTTGAAAGCTGTTTATGTCATTCAGCTGAACCTCTTAAAACAAACAACTTTGCTTTCCTTTCAGTCGGGATTAAAGGAGGCAGAAAGTTTGATTCATTTCTGGCAAGGCGTTAAAGGGTTGCCACATCGTGATTTAAAACCTTCACCGTGTTGTGTGAGTGCACAGGACGGGGTGTGATTTCCTTTCACTCAGGGCCGACTTAGATTGGGCGAGCTAATTTATGTTAGAAACACGCTTAAGAGATTTGCTCTGCTCTCAGTGGTTTTAAGGAGGAAAGGCTGCATCCGTTGTTCCCTGGGACTGAAACCTCGCAGAATACTTTTGTCAAGACAAAGCAGAACGAGATCAATCCCGCAAATATTTCCGCCCATTGAGAATAATAGAGCTGTCAGTAATATTATTTGCACGTTAACACCTTTAAATGTACCTGGAGGTTATATCTAAGCTGCTCAGATTTATAGCTCATAACACGTCAGCAGTAAATGCAAATTGCTTTGTTTCTGCTTGCTTTCTTATTCTTCTTTGGGGGTTTTTAGCTGCACTTTATATTCTGCTTGCTTTCCACAGTGTTACCGACGCTTTGATCACTTCTTGTTTCCCATATATGTACACAAGGTCGATGAAATAAATGGAATGTGCATGTAAAATACAAAACGACGTGTTTTTGAACCAAATCTCGTTGAAAATAAAACGTTTCAGGCTTCGTTCAGTCCACAGATCAAAATGAACTTTAGAAATCCTTCGTCCGTTCTGGTAATCTGACAACTTTATTGTCCATTACGTGGGCGACATATGGCGCTCCTTTCCTCGGCCAGTTAAAAATAGCCTTAAAAGCAGGCAGTGACAGATTTACAGTACATGACATAAATAACATTAGATCCATACGACCCTGCGGACAACATATGAACAAACAGGTGTCCGCTGCATTGTTCACTCAGCCGCTCTCCGTCTAAGTGCGTAACTGAAGAACATCCAGACGTAATACCAGAAACGTTGCCGCATTTAAGTCTCCACCTAATTACATTTAATTCCTTTGACTAATTTCTGTGCCACCTGGAACCCAGTTGAGACCACAACATAAAATCTTGAACATTTAACCTCTGGGGATTCCCTGTCTCCTTGACTGCAGTAATAACAGTAATACTCCCTGCTTTCAGGTGAAGTTAAATCATGATATGCAGGATTCTTTTATCCCTTTGTGTTATTCTTAGGAAGACTCTTGGGTTCTATCGGATCAGATCATCTTCATGCTTTCACTCTCTGAAAAGCTGCAAGCGTGGAGTGAACGCCTTCAAAACCTGGCTCAATAGTCGCACGATTAAGCTGCCATGTTCTTCTAGTAGGGTGCAATCTTAAATATGTAGTTTAAATATAAGTTTTTAGGTGGAGTGGTGGAGAAACATAGCTGGTTGGTGGGACTGGGCTGACTTTAAAAGAAGCGACGCAGGGATTAAAGCCACTGCCAAGAGAAATGCATCATGAATGAAGGTGCGGTTTTCCAAGATCCAGGAGACTGGGTTGTATCTTTACTGCCTCCAGATTGTCTTGGGACTTGTTTGGTGTTTTTTCTTTTCCCAAAACAGCTCTGCATCATTTACCTTAAGATATCTTATCTCCTATTTTAAAATGTCTCCAAATCACCAACTCGATCTGCGATGGGGGTAAAATGGAGGCACATCTTAGGAGAGGGTTTTGTGGTTCATGAGTGCATCCTGCTAAAAGCTGATATTTAAACTGATTAAGAATCATTTTAGCAATTTGTTGCGTAAGGATTGATTGGTTTGGGAGTTGATAATGCTGGAGGATGGAGGATTTTTAGCAGACATGTTCCAGATTCTGCTCCAGTCCAGATACCTGGATGTTGGTCAGACCAGCCTGTTGGTGCATTACCACCACCTGCAGGACTCCAGTGTGGATCAGCAGATTTACAGCCAGTCGTTGCACTGAAGTCTTTGGGCGTTTATCATTTCGTGCGTTCTTGTCTGTACTTGTGATCTTCTGAAACGTCGCCAGTCGCTGCCCAAGCGTTTGAGTGGAGACTCAAAGAACAGTCCAAATACCTGGACGTGTTCTTGCACCGCCCGTTTTATTCAGGACGCAACTTTGAGTTAACTTTGTGCGGACTTGGAAAACCCAGGTGTCCCAGAATGCACTCTGCTGGCGTCATCAAGGCGTCACGAGCTGACCGCCCTTCATGCATCCTCCCATCCTCCAGGGCAGTTCCTACTCCAGAGTCAAACCTTTTAATTCAAGCTACCAAGAATGCAAGTTCAACATCCACATGATTGATGTTCTGTGTCTCATTTTTGTCCAGTGTTGCTGCAGATAATCTGGTTGCAGATTTAATAACTAGCAGTCTTCTTTCAAGCCTGCAGAAAGGAAACGTTTGATAGTTTTGGATTTGCTTTCTTTCTCCGTGTCGGTATCAGCTTTCAGCCAAGTCTTTCTTTTGCAGTCATTTATTTTCACTTTGATCAGGTTGATCAGGACATCCCTACCCTTTAACCGTATAGGAAGCTTTGTAGTTACAGCAGTTGCTGTAGTAGACAGTAATGAGACGAAGCTGCCATGCCAGGCGAAGTCATGAGCCTTGAAGGACTGTAATCTAATCTGCGGCGGGTGGAGAGGATGTTCTGCCAGTCAGCCACTCTCTTATTAGGACATGTGGGACCAGCTGTTTGTGTATGTTTGTACCTTCGCCTCACTGAATGCATGAAGGGAGCGATTCACTGCTTGTTTGGCCGCAGACGGTGCAGAGCTGAGCACGGAGTAACGCACAAACACACAAAGGCTGGCACGCGTAAACAAAGACGAAGCCTTTAAACGCCTGAGAACGGCCACGTACGCAGATTAGCACACGCTGAGCAGGTTATCACGTAAACACAGGACGCTGTTAGCGCTGGTCTCAGCTCACTGCTGCCCTTTCTCTGCCTCTACTCGGGATGAAGATGATGAAGGTGATAGCAGCAGGGCGGGTCGTCAGCTGGGGTCAGTTGGCCTTTTCCTCCCGGTTAGCTGCTGACGTGTTAGCACCCGTCGACCTGACATCACACGTTAGCTATTCATTCAAACACAAACTCATTAACTTGTGTTTTTTAAGCTCGTATATGTTTGTTTTTTTAGGCGTTTAAGAAGGGACAGGTTATCAAACACATCTAAATAACTGTTATTTTGCGACAGCAGAGATATGAACACAACAATGAAACAGGAACGGATCAAACGTCACGAGAGGTTTTATTTATTGAATGTGTTTTAAGCCCCTATTTTGGTTCACAGATAAAAATCGGAGTACGATAAATCACACAAAGTAAGTTTTGTATTTGGCTGCAGCCCTCAGGACCTCGATCACAAAGCGGTTCTGCTGCTGTGGAGCATCAAATCTGCTGGAAATACAACAGAAGGCGTTATTAACAAAACCCGACTGATTCGGTAGAAGAAGAGGTTTCAGGTTGAGCTCACGCATGCCGACGCTTCAGCACGGTGCATGAGACGTTCCACAAACGTGCAAATGTGATATTTCATCTCCAGCTTTATCTCCAGCCCTGAATTCAAGTGCAAGGTCGTGTTTTGAGGGAACATGAACATGAAAGGTAATAGTTTGGCTGTTAGAGCATTGAGCTGGGTCAACGATGCATCAACAGATCTTCCTTAGAGAGCTTTCTCCTGAGCTCCATTTACACTGGAAGAAGAAGAAGACTGGAAGAAGATGTCTCCACGTCTCCATCGTCTCTGTCCACATTGATTCCATCTTGGTTCATCTTGTTTTTCTGTCCCTCACCTGATGTTTACTCCACGTGGAGCAGACATGCTCAGAGAGGATGGATTTATTCCAAGAACCAAAGAGAAAGCAGCAACATGAAGAGTCTACCTGGTTAGTAAAGGTCTACAGCAGACATCTCTGCATGATCAGACTGGTACGTCGTCTATTGGAGGTGTTTTCAGTGGACTAATGTTCCTGTTTCCCCTGTTTGTAACTGTAATACTGTAACTCAAATGCAACGGCCGTGTTTCAAAGGACGACCTATATTAAAAGTAATAAATCATCCCGGTTCTGTACAGGTTTCCTAATTACAGATTGAATATACAACAAAAAAGCTTTTCAAATTTCAAAAATCCTCCTCTGTTTGTGGCCGTCGTGGTGTTTAAGCCTGCACACATAATCACATCGGCGTCAACATGTAGGCACACACAATAAAACATAAAACAGTCACACACGCATGCACTTCCATGCATGCAAACATATGCACACGCACTTGCTGCAGACTGCGCTCCTTCGCACACACACACACACACACACACACACACACACACGGTGCACATTTTCCACAGCGCTCCCCTCTGACGCCGGCTGAAAATAGCTCTGTGCTGTCGGTGTGTGAAGTGTCCGGGGCTCTCGCAGCTGATTGTGTGGCCCCGCGGAGGAACGGTACGAGGCTGTGGGATGTGACAAGAGCGCCGCCGTGGGTGGAAACTTCTCTTAAAGGGAAATTCCGCCCACTGATCCTCTTAGATATCACCGAGTGTTGGAGCGCGCTCTCCCGGAGCTCAGCTGTGGGCCGTGCGTGGGTAAAGTTAAGTTGGTGTAGACGCTTTTTGCTCCTCAAACGCTTAAAGCAGCACTTTTGTAGCTCGAATAATCTGTGGAGAAAGAAGAGTATTAGTGGAACAATGGAGCCAAACAGCAGCTTTACCGAGGGATGTTCTCAGACTTTAAAGAACTGACAACAAAGATGTTCAGTCTTAGTTCACTTCAACAACATCAGGTCTGCAGCTTTATTCAGTGCAGCTGTTTCAGACACTGGTTCCTCCCCACATGTGAACACTATCTCTTTATTCTTCTTGTTTCTGGGGTGTGGGGCAGGAGGATGACAGGATGCAAGCTTTTCCACGGTGAAAAAAGACATCCAGTCTCACAGAAGCATGATCTGACAAGTTTTCAGCATAGACTGTATAATAAAATGCACTACACGTCTGCACTTCCTCCCATTAGTCAAACTGACGCTAGTGTCCCCAGGATGTGGGCCGTGACATCTGGTGAGTTTGGAGACAGAGTCTGAGATTGAGGAGCGGTTGTCATCGGCAACTGTCAATCATCATGACCTCACATCCTGTAATTAAAACTAAACTTTTCAAAATAATTAACATTTGAACATATTAACTGCCTAAAATTACAGAAACAATCCTTGGAAAAATAAATATTTATGGTGTATTTTAGTGTTTTATTTTGGACGAAGTCCCGCCCAGCCACCAGGGGGAGCTCTACTGGCTTTGGCTTCACCTTTAAGGGGTGCAACCACCGACATATCAAAGTAGAATTATTCTCTGAATTTTGGACTGATTTCCAAACGTATTGATCTGTTAAAAACGTCACACATGTAGCTATGATAAAAATATGGTTTTACTACCCAAATACAAATGAATGTTATCAGCAGACTAGCTTCTGACAGAGGATTGTAAACTTCAACCGAGTGATTTATGATGACTGTTATTGTGTAGAAACACCATTCCTCCATAGATGTAATGCACTGTAGGAGCCAGTGGCCCTGATCCAAGATGGCTGCCCTGTAGGCACGCCGCTCCAGTAGACGACAGCGCTCAATGAGGCGACTATGTATATGTGTCTATGAGTGCAAACACAGTCTACAGGTTGTTCATCTGCTAGAAACAAGGAGTGGGCGGGGTTTAGTTATATGATAGGTATATACTGCAGCCAGCCACCAGGGGGAGCTCCACATGTTTTTCTTTCACCTTTGAGGAGCTGTCATGGCGTCCACTTTTTATACAGTCTATGCTTTGCACTAACATTCACCTGCAGCACATATGCAGATAAATGTACTCTGCAAAAAAACACATGTTAATTTAAAGCAAGTAACCTCAAAGAACCCGTGTTTTAAGACTGAAAATAAGTAGATTATAAAAGTTTACTTAATATCTTTGTAAACTTAATCGTCATTCTTCTGTTTTGTGTTTCATCTCTGGGCGGCTGTGGTTGCGGTTTCTAATCTATCCTGACATGATTCACCTTTGAACCTTTTCAGGGAGGGTGTACATGTTTAATATCCTCTGCATGATCTTGTTGCATCTTTTGCACAATGCATCTATTCTGAAACCGTGTGGGGGAGTGAAGCATCTTTCCACATTGAAGAATTCCTCCCCCTCCTCCCCAAAACCCCAGCCCAACCCCTCCACCAGCACCATCACGCCGAGCAGCGGTGTGATTAGCTTTGTTGCTAAAGCGTGAGAAGGTCCCAGCAGTGTTTTCTGCGTGTTTGTGCGCGAGGACTCCTCCAAGATCCAGACTCCACCCGGGCCTTTCATCTCCCTGTTCTCACGGGCTGTCAGGACTTCCTGCTCACGCCCCGGCCGGGCCCCGCCCTCATGCGTGGCCTCTCTCTAGCTGTCACTGCAGCGGTGCACTTCCTCCTCTTTGATTGCCCCCCCTCTAATTGGACGGTGTCATTACGCACTCTGAAGCGTGTTGGTGGTGGAGGTCACTGTGAGAGGAGGAGGTGCATGTGTTTGTGTGCGGCGAGTAAAACAAAAGAGTTTGACATCTGCGGGAAACCGAGATGCTCGGCCGCAGGTATAATTAACTCCAGACACGTTTGTAAGAGCAGACGGGGATTTATAGCTCAGTGAACGTCTCTGTGATGCTCTCTGCTCCGTTACACCGGCTCCCGTCAACACAGTGCATGGCTCTTATGCAGCGATGAGTCAAAATGTGTATTTATTTAGATTTATTTGCAGTAAGTCGTCATAATAACTGCTTGTCTAGCAAGTTATTCTTCCAGGAGACTTGTAAAAAAACACGTAGAGAAGCTTTAAAGAGCCACACCTGTGTTTTTATATATTTATTTCATTTGAAGGTTTAAAGCTTTTAAGCTGGACGGCATTTTTCATATTTAGTTCTTTTTAGTTTTGTTTTTTTTCTCCAGTGTTGTTCGTCAGGGAGGCTTGCAGAGTAAGAATTTCACTGCATGGTTTAAACGGCTGTTTTTCCTCAGCGCGTGACGATGAGACGTCTTAAAATCCTTAATCGTTTAATTACAGGACAATAAAAGTTAAACTTACAGACACTGGGATTGGTTTAAAAGTCTAAACCATGTGACAAGAGTTAAAGTCCATGCTGAATAAATAAATAATAGAATCATGTAACAGAAAATTAAATAAGAGGAAGCACACTGATCTGGCATAACATTATGACCTAATACTGTGCAGGTCTCATCAGAGAATGGACATGGGTCTTCTGAGGGCGTCCTGTGGTCTTAGGGGAGGGGCCTCTGAGGATCATCCCACAGATACTTGATCAGTTTGGGATCTAGTGAATGTGGAGGCCAGGTCAACACCTTGTGCTGTTCTTCTTCCTAAAGTGTTTTTGTGGCTGCATCCTGCTGGGGATGGCTGCTGCCATCAAGGAGTGTCATTGCTATGGGGTGGGGGTGCCTGGTCTGGTCTAGGTGGGTGCTACATGTCT
The DNA here is from genome assembly GCA_005024645.1 of Planiliza haematocheilus. Taxonomy (NCBI): domain Eukaryota; kingdom Metazoa; phylum Chordata; class Actinopteri; order Mugiliformes; family Mugilidae; genus Planiliza; species Planiliza haematocheilus. The sequence continues at coordinate 90,076 of SRSE01001372.1, read as the reverse complement.
CAGTAACATCCACACCAATGAATGAAGCCAGGTCCAGAAGTTTCCCAGCAGAAGATGGTTTAAACGTTATTTATTTCTCCTGTCGGTGGTCGTAATGATGTGGCAGATCCTTTCACAGACTAAAAAAACCCTCGGTTTCAGTTCTGAGCATTGTTCATTCATTTTAAACCTCTTCTGTAATCTTTGGTGTTAATTGTCGTCCGCGTGGAAACAAGCGCTCGTTTCCTGGAGGAAGAGAAGGTGCTGATAGTGCGCGGTGACTTCGCTGAGTGCTGGTGTGGGTGAGAGCCGCTAGCTGGGAGAGGCCGCCATGGGAAGTCTGGGAAAGTCTTAATGACAGACTGGTGGTGAGACGAGACACAGAGCCATAACCATGAATCACATGGTAATTAATGAGCAGGTTCCCATGGCCGGGGCTTGTTTGATGCTAAAACAAAAGCTATCTGGACCACGCAAGCCGTATTTACACACACATTAGACAGATTAAGAGAGGAGGAGGAGGAGGTGGTAGTAGTGGTGGAGGGGGGGCAAGGTTAAAGAGAGCTGGTTATGTGGCGTTAGCGATAAGAGGAGGGCAGTGATGTGACCAGCAGGTAGACCGGTGCCGAGATGGACTGGAGCTAATGAGGGAGTGCAGGAGCAGCTGGCTGCCCGGCTGCAGAGTGAAGGGGAGGGCTAAAGGTCCCACTAATGATAGCCTCTGCTCTCTGAAGGAGGAGGGGGGGTCACAGAGAAGGGCAATAAAGACGTTAGCGTGTCTCATCGTCGTCTTGCAACAGAGCAATGAGTCACCGAGCAGAGTTCTCACAGGAAAGAGCGGAGAGGAGAGTCTCATGGAACGATGACGGCGGCTCAAGGAACTTCCAAATATTATTATTATTATTATATGACCTTTGACCTTTAATCATGGCTTTACTGGTCCACAATAATAACAAAGAACCTTAACATATAAGGAAAGGAAATACACTCAGTACAACAGATTATTGATTCTTGACACAAAAGCATTTTATAAAAACTAAACCAGAGGCTTAAACAAACTCTTTGTAGTTCAGGGGCCACGTGTTTGAGCTCAAGGGACCATTATGATAACATCTCTAACTAATGAACTATCCTGACATGTTTTTAATAAAATCAGTGGGATTTCAGGGCATTGCTGCCACAACTCTTAGTGGACACAGATCAGCCACAACATTATGACATATTGATGTGGATAGCAGTGACACTCCTTGATGGCAGCAGCCTTCCCCAGCAGGATGCAGCCTGACTCAGGCCTCATCCATGCGTACCAAAACCATCTTTTCCGTTTCAAGAATATCTGTGTCCACACGGATCCGTCTCAACACGACTCAAAACGGTGGCGCTGTTTCAGAGAGGAAGAGGCGGAGCATGCGCATAAAGCTTGAGCGCTGTTTACAAATCGGCTTTAGAAGAAACCAAACTCAAGGAGAAATGATATTTAGCCCTAGTAACCATAATAGGCTCAATATCTTCTCCAGGAACACGAGCATGTAGTCCACCATTGTTGTTGATGTTGTTAGGAGACGTCTCACGGGACATAAGAGGTGGAAGGCTGCTCCAGGGGACCAGGTTTCAGAAAAGTGGACGATCCCACAAAACGATGCAAAACATCTGCATTTACACCAAAAAGCGTCTCTGTGTGGACGGGGCCACAGACGCACACACAGAAACACTTTAGGAACAACTAAAAACTTTCACTAGATCCCTAAACCCATAGGACCCCTGCAGGTTTTTGGAGTTGTGTCGTTTCTTGAAGATGTTTCACCACTCATCCAACCCATCACGAGTCTTTTAGACCTGAAGAAGCTTCCTTAAACTTTTGCTCACCACCAACCTGTTCTCATGCATCTGAAACTCCCTCTTTTGCACAGTTGAAGCGTGCTTTCATCGGTTTATCTGTCCTTGTGAAGGCTCATTCATCCTCAGAGTTTTAGTTTTTACTGAACACGTGGGCCGTGCACTTTTCTTGTTAGAAGCTCTGAGCTCAGGTTGAGTTGTGTCGTGTTGCAATAAAGGCTGAGGCTGTTGCTCAGAGGAGGAGCAGCAGCAGGGGGGGGGGGGGGGGGGGGGGGGGTCGAGGTTCGGGGTTCGGGGGGGTCGCTGCTGTCAGCCTGAGTAATGGCTGCAGTTGCTACATTCGGCTAGAGGCTTTAGTAACAGCTACGAACTGGAGGGGAAGAAAGGCCGAGAGGCTGGCGAGAATAATCCCCCCCACCCCCCACCACCCCCCGTAGACGGTACAACACACTCTGCTTCCAGTGTGTGTTGTTGTTGCTCCATGTGTCTGTACAGTGTGAGTGTTAATGGAAGGTCACTGATGACAAAACCAGCCGGGGAAAGGAGAGTTAACCCTATACCAGCAAGTAAAGAAAACTATGTTCTTAACCTGAATCTATGTGCTGAGAACAGACAGCTCAGATATGTATAGCCTGTATAAAAACATGCAGCACATCAGCACCATCAGCAGCATTTAATAGTCCTCCACAGTGTGTTGTTAGATGGGATAGCGTAGCAGCTAAAGGTCTAATAACTTCATCAGATAGTTGATGAGCAGCCTCCGTCTCGTTTGGTAACTGACTGCGTTTCCTCTGCTAGCGTTAGCATTAGCCTTTTCAGATGCATTGCAGTGGTACTTTTGTTGTATTTCAGGACTGACATGTCACGGTAGTATGGGCTTCATCTTTACCTCACCTGTCAGACTGAAACCTCCAACTCTCAATCGTTTCATGCAGTCAATGACAAATTATCAACCTGTCGGTGAAAGAGCTTCAGACACATATGACATAACATTCCTCGCAGTGAGTTGATGTTTTATTTTGTGTGTTCGTTGTTGTTTCTCCAGCTGCCCCAGACTGTAACCTAGCCTTCCCGCCCACATCCCACTCCGTGACCCCCTCAGCCCCGAACAGTTGCTCACGTCACTTCACTGGAGGCCAGAGCAGCCAGACTAAGCTCCCCGATTGAACGGCGAAATCCTACAACAGTCTGTGACGTTTCCATGGACGTCAAATAAAATGATAATTTTACATCAAAACACCAACGAGCAACTTTATTGATGAAGTGATTTCTGCTGTTGTGGAGCAATGAATCTACTGAAAATAGAACCGAAGAAGAAGAAGATTCAGTGTTCCTGTGTTTTCAGTGTTGCACATGGATTCAGGTTTAGGTAATAGTGGTTGAACGTCTTCCGATTAGATTTTTTTTTAAGTGTCCGTTGACGTAAAACCCCCGTAGAAGCTCTGGAGGCTTCTCTGCAAGTTTACTGAACCTTGAAAACAAACTACTGTTGGCCGTAACCCACGGCAACACCATAAACACAGTCAGTCTGACACTTGTGACATGCAGCAAACTCTCAACTCTACCACAACTCTGGTCTCTGGCACGGTGCGTTCACTGACATCAAGGACAAAATAGAAAACAGCAACAGCTGGATGGATGGATGGATGGATGGATAGTAGAAACCAGAACCAGTCGTCTTCTCTTCTCCAGTTGGAGCTCTGTCTCTAAAATAACTGACTTCAATGCAGAGGTGTCAGAAGTGGGATTTAAACCCATCCTTCCAGGACAAAGTCTGACATGACCCCATCCTCCGTCCTCCTTCCAGCTGACGGGTCCAGATGAACTAACACCGAGCCGTTTACAGTAACAGAAACTATTCTCATGTTTAATCTTTTCTTCCTGTGGCTGCTGAGCCTCCTCTGTACTCTAAAACATTTAAACCCTGCTGAACTCCACCGTTGCTGCTTTTAAATGTCTTGTTGTAAAGATGCTCCATCCTGGGGAAAAGCCCTCCACTATGTTTAGACGCATCCTGTTTATTACCAAGTGTTTACGTATATATTTATATATGTATGTTTCTTTTTAGGAAGCGCAGCAAAGAATAGACGAGCAGTGAGCGAGTGGAAAGAAAGATAAAGATAGAAAACTATTACTGAAGACGTGATTAGAGGAAGAATGAGACGAGCGATGAAGAAAGTCATAAAACATAACATTAGAATATATATACATGCACTAATATTATTACAAACTTTACTCATTACTCCTTCCTGCTCCATTTTTGTCCTCAAACTATTAAAAACACATTAGCGAGCTGCACGCGCCCTGCAAATAATCTAAATGTGGATTCATACGTTCGTGAAAAACAAACCATTTCCTCCCATTTAAGGAGCTTTCAGTGTCCAGCTGTTTCACCAAATGACCCGCTCCTTTTTGATCCAATAAAACTATTTGTTTTCAGGATCAAGGAGCTATTTTTAAGGGTTTACGTCTGGAGAGTGTACGTTCACACAGGGAAGCGGTTTATTGGTCGTATTTTGTTCAGATCGACGACACAAACACAAACACGTGTGCACAAACGCCTCAAACTTTTAGCCCTGAACGTCAGACGCCGCTCATGAAGCTGTGAATTTATGCTAGCTCACGCTCCGGAGTGTGAAGTCCCGGCTCCGGCAGGCTCCTCTGATCCTTTATGAGCTTCCTCCTATTTTTAGCCACCTCATTAAACGGCTGCTAATGATTCTTAGCCGTGTAAATGGTCCGATAGGCTAATTATTGGAGGAGAAAAACCTATTTCCATCCCACGCGCAGGCCTTTCTGACCCGCTGCTCGGCTAAAAGCGTGCGATTAACGGCAGAGGTTTGGTGACGGCTGCATCCAGCGGGAGTGGAGGAGAGGCTTCTAATGTTTTCTGATTATAAATGTCCAAATAGTTCTTTACAGTTTGGTTTCCTCTTTTAAGTTCCCCACATACAGGTTTTGTTTAGTTTAGAAAGTCTCTCCACTGGGATCTGACTCTGCTCTGGCAAAGATCAGCCGACCTGTAGACGTACGACACACTCTGATTACAAGAATAATACAATTATTGAACATTAAAATTAAATTGCAATGAAATTAAATGAATTATTGTATGAAATGTGCCAGTAGCAATAAGTCGAGGTGTTGTAGAGATGCATGTCTTGTGGCAGGATGGATTTCCTGTAGCATTCTTTGAGACAATGACCTTTTTTTTGGAGAAGATGCTCTGTTTTTCTATTATCTGATGGAGAGGAGGTGGAGGAAGGTCTCCTTCATTGCTATGGGGTGGGGGTGTCTGGTCTGGTCTAGGTGGGTGCTACATGTCTAAGTAACATCCACACCAATGAATGAAGCCAGGTCCAGAAGTTTCCCAGCAGAACACTGAACTGGAGCAAGATGGTTTAGATGTTATTTACGTCTCATGTCAGTGGTCATAATGTTGTGGCTGAATGCATGCACTAAATTTAGTTTCAGTTCATGCTATAGATCCAGAATCACTTTAACTTTATGCAGCTTGCATGAATTAAAAACCAAAGCATCAAACAGCTTTAATCATCTGTAAAGAACCTAGAAACCGGTCGAAGCGGATCAGGTGAGGACAGCGTCATGGTAACCACAGGTCCCAGCTCAGTGATCCACGCTGTGGTCAGGGAGTAGTCGGAGGACGTGTCCAGACATGTGGAGTGACCGCTCTGCAGATCTGAGGAACCAGAGGAATGTTTGGGGGGGGGGGGGGGGGGTTAGACGCTGCAGAGGTTCAGGTAACGGTCCGTGGGTCGTCACGTGTCTCACAGAGGGAGAGGAGTCAGTCTGGGTTAAGTTACGGCGTCTTAAATCATGTTAGCGTCCTCTCAGATGAACACATCCACCACAGTACAGCCCCCCCATCCCACTGAAGACACAGGCCTTGGCCTCATGAACTCTGGCCTCCAGAGGTGCGTCGTGCAGCGGTGGAGGTCTGCAGACGTCCAGCCTCCTGTCGGCCTCATGCTCCATCAGCTGGAGATTAGCAAAATAAATAAAGAAACTGTCGCCTTTAAGGAACAAATAAAACACTTGAGACTGAATCCAAGGCGTGATGACACGTCTCCGCACCGACACCAGTGATTTAGAGACCGTTCATTCTGAGTGTCTCTGCTGTCATTAGATGCCTGAACGTGGTCTGTGCTGCAGCCTCGCTCCTGAGCAATTAGTCTGAACAGGCCGAAGAAGCCGACGTCGACAAATCACGGCAGTGCTTCGCTCAGACGCTCGTTACCGTGATCCTGGTCAGCAGCTCTCCGTCTGCACCTGCTGACTGAGCTTCCCTCCGTGACGCCACCGTTCGCCGGTAATCACACCCTCTGGTGAGCGAGCATAAACAGACGCTAAGCTGCTGCTGCTCCAGGCTGCACTTATGAGATTGAGCCTGGACGCAGCTTTGCCCCCGTGTTCATTTCCCCCGACTGTTGAGTGTACAGTAATTTAAGAGATCAGCTCGGCGCAGTGTCACCAGGGGGAGGACTGGAGCGCCCCCGGGTGGAACAGCATGAAATCCAAAACGTGGACCAAGTGTTTCTGAGAGGATCAGAGCTGTAAGTGTGGGCTCAGGTGGAGGTCAGAGGTCAGGAGGTCGCAGACGGCTAGGTTCACCTCTCAGCTGATTTACAAGGAGTTAAACTGAAGGAAAACACTTAAGTTAAAACCGCAGACCGTTCAGACTTTGTTTAACGAAAGGAAGGAAGGAAAGGAAGGAAGGAAGGATGCAAAGGAAGGAAGGAAGGAAGGATGCAAAGGAAGGATGCAAAGGAAGGATGCAAAGGAAGGAAGGAAGGAAGGAAGGATGCAAAGGAAAGGAAGGAAGGAAGGAAGGAAACGAAGGAAGGAAGGAAGGAAGGAAGGAAGGAAGGAAGGAAGGAAGGAAGGAAGGAAGCAAAAGGAAGGAAGGAAGGAAGCAAAGGAAACGAAGGAAGGAAGGATGCAAAGGAAACGAAGGAAGGAAGGAAGGAAACGAAGGAAGGAAGGAAGCAAAGGAAGGAAGGATGCAAAGGAAGGAAGGAAGGAAGGAAACGAAGGAAGGAAGGAAACGAAGGAAGGAAGGAAACGAAAGAAGGAAGGATGCAAAGAAAGGAAGAAAGGAAGGAAGGATGGAAGGAAGGAAGGTAGGAAGGAAGGAAGGAAACGAGGGAGGGAGGGAGGAAAGGAGAAAGGAAGGACCTGGACACTAGAGACCAGATGTCAACACGTGGTCTAAGACGAGTCCTCAGACGAGATGAACAGCATCTGTTCATATATTTCCTACGTTATAATGTGACAGTGAACGCGTCTCATTCTCTGTGTTTATGTCTTTATGTCCTTTATGTCAAACAGTTTCCTGCTGATAATCATCTGGGACGGTCCCGTACTCTGTGTAATTATCAGCTGGTGTCCCTGAACGATCAAAGCGATAAAACAGAGAGAAAACGGTGTTAAAGCAGCTGTGACACCAGGACAGGAGACGAAGGAGACGACGTCTGTGCAGCACACGGGACGAGGACAACGTCTCTGACACGTCTAAGAGGACACGAGAGACTCAGACTTAAACGTGATGTTGTCTTCATGGTGTTCTTAGTTTTAAAAGTTGGCGTCATTGCAGATATATTATAATAGATACACTCTAATATACGCTCTTTGAACTTCGCCTTAACAGGAGGCTGAGCTCCAGACCCCCCCACCCTGCGCCCCCCACTCACCCAGAGCAGTCGACCCGAGGGCCTGAGTTTGTTTAGCTGCCGATCAAGTGCTCTTAAATGGAGATGTCTGCTACAGTGAGTGTGTCTTCAGGGGGGGGGGGGGGGGTGACAGCCCTGAGGGTGATGAATTGCCCCCCCCTCACTCCGTCACACATTTGCAGCTGATCACCTGTCATTTGGTCACTGGGAGGTGGGGGTGGGGGGGGCGGCGGCTCAGTGTGTTATTGATTTTCTCCTGGAGAGTTAGTGGAAGATGAGACTTTAAAAGTTAGGACAGTGCGTCTGGGTTGACCCCCCCCCCCCCCATGTGTGTGATAGAGCGCCAGAGCCCCCCACGCCCCCCACGCCCCCGCCCCATCCAATGAGCTCCTATGCTGCCCCCAAGTGGCCACACATTGCATGAATATGAAAATAAAATTAAAATAACATCTGCAGCTCCCCCTGGTGGCTGCTTGCAGTATAGGCCATAAGCCCCGCCCCCTTCCATGTTAGTGGGCGGGACTTCGGTCAAACTAGAACACTAAAATATACGTCAAATAATAAATATTTTTCAAGGATGATTCTATCATTTTAAAGCAGATGTATGTTGAAGAGTCAACCTTTCTTTTCTTTTGGGGTTGTCAATGGCGACTGTCAATCATAATGATGTCACATCCTGTTTCTATAGCGTCACATACGTAGCTAAGAAAAATGCAAAACCTCATCAGTGTGATGTCAATGGGCCAAGACCCGCCCACTAACATGGAGGAGGGCGGGGCTTATATGACATATACTGCAGCCAGCCACCAGGGGGAGCTCTACAGGCTCTACAAGCTGTCATGGCGTCCACGTTTTATACAGTCTGTGTTCTGGAGTCTCTCAGTTGAGGAGCTGGTTTTATGTTTCTGCAAAGATCTTTTAAGAAGGCACAACTCTGCGCTGTCACACCTTCAGCTGGTTCAGCTTCCAGCGTGAGATCATCCAGTGTTTGTTTTCAGCAGAGCAGCTGCAGGATTAATGTTTTCTTGACGTCGCCACAGACGGTCCATCGTTTTTGTTTTTATTGCAGCTTTCTGAAGGAGTTGTTTGTGAGTCTGAATTCCCAGATCAGACACAGGAAGATCATCATTAAGTGCGTAGATCACAGGGGTAACGTATGTGACTCGTGTTTTAGGTTGGATTTTCCCTCTAAGCCTCGTAAGGCTCGCGCCGCACAAACAGCTGTACCTCTGTGATCCCCAGCGCTTTGCTTCGCCTTCATCCTTCACGACTTCCAGCAGGAAAGAAAAGGAAGCGTTTCAGCCACAGGTTCAGCCTCTTTGTTGTTTTTTTGGGGGGTGGGGGGGTTCTCCAGAAATCAAATCTTGTTCGGGGCGGAGAGGATAATGCTGACACACAATACGCGCATATCGACGCAGCCCTCCATTGTCCGGCTGCGGTAAGGCGATTCTGCTCGCCGTCACTGGCAACAAAAGCTAGCAGAGCTGCCTTTGTGCGGCCAACAAGTGTCGTTATTCAGACCAACAAACGCGTCCGTCGGCCGAGGCAGAGGTGGCCCGGGAAGCCTCTGTAGGTTGAGTGAAGCGATGTTCTTTTGTCGAAGCCGTAGAGGCCCGAGAGGCTGGTTTCCTGGCAGCAGGCGTGGGTGTCGTCGTGTCACGACAATAAGGAGCATTTTCACCCTCGCATTCTTCTCTGCTGCTGCTCGTACTGTTGGCAAACCAGAAACCTAATCCAATAAAACTTTTGTAAGGATTTCGAAAAACTCTAGAGGGCTGTAATGAAGGAAATGTTGCTGTAACAAGCTGCGCTTCATGTACATTTCTCAATAAGGTACATTAGATTAGAACAGCTTCTCTTGGAAAACGAGGGACGCAGCCCTGAAGTCTTGGGACCTGCAGTATAATGGGAGTTGCGCGACCTTTGCTTTATCGAGCTCTTGGAGGTCTGGAGAGAAGAAAAACGTGTGGGCTGGACCCTGGGGTTGTATTGGACCCACTCGTTGTTGGGGCGTTCCAAACCCTAACCTAAAACCCGTTTCATAACTCGTCACCCAGCGTCACCAAGGGCTGTGTGGCGTAAATTCTCCTTTCAGTTGTTCTGCAACTTCCACTACTGCTGGAATCCCTGTAAGAGTGAGTTTTACTCTGTTGAGTATCTTTGGGTCAGAGGAGGTCCTTGAGTAGACTCATTACCCCGACGCTCGTCCTTGGCAATGATGCACAAACTGAAACAAACCCGTGAAGCTGCAGGCTGGACACCTGGACCTCACTGTAAAACGCCATGAAGCAGAGTAGAGCTGAGGTTATATACACTCAACTGTTTCCATCGACGCTAAATAGAATGATCTGATTAGATTCATTGTTCTAGAAGAAGAAAGCTGAGCATGTGTGTGGGCGGGGCTTTATGTTATGATGCACAGAAAAGTGACGGTAGTCATACGTCATCTGACTAAATGTCTCTGATTGGTTGGATCCAGTTGATGCAGAGGTTAAAATGTTTCTCTGTAAAAGATGGACGGTGGATCAGCTCCTCTGAAGTGAAGCCAAAGCAGGTAGAGCTCCCCCTGGTGGCTGGCTGCAGTATAGATCATAAGCCCCGCCTCCTCCATGTTAGTGGGCGGGGCTTGGTGCAAACTAAAAAACTAAAATACACGTCAAATAATATCATTTTAGGTAATTAATATATTGTTGATTCATGTTCAAGTGTCAGTTTTTTGGATGAATTTTGTTGCTAGGGTGTGACACAATGGCGACTACCAGTTGCCATGCCAACCACTCCGTAAAATTAATATTAAAATATAATTAAATAAAACAATTCCAGTGTATAATCCAACATGTCCTCGTAACAGGTGGAGATAGAGCTGGATTCATTAAATGAAAATGTGAGTGAGTCTGGAGGAAGAGTGGGCGGGGCATCAATATCACGGCTCCACGTGGCTCCGCCCCTCAGACCGTACTGATCAGATTCTGGATCCAAAAGTCGCAAGATGGCGCCGCCCGTATCCCCGGGAACATAGAGTCAGTTTGGACCAATGAGAGGAAGAGAGAGTGCGTCATACATATTTATATACAGACTATGTTTTGAAAGACGCCTCATAATGAACTTTGAGCATCAAACCAGAGTCCTAGAAGACGACCAAGATGTCTCCACGTGTCCATCTTTGCTGTCCACATGATTCCAGCTTGGTTCATGTTCTCAAACACTTGCTTCCTCCATCGTAACAGAAAATCCCAATAACCAGCACTTGTTTGTTTGGAAATACACACAATATATGAAACTTAGACATGAGGAGGAGATACTACTACGACTTCTTCTTCTTCTTCTGTTCTATATCCAGCTGATTTGATTCTCCACAGCAGCAGAACCACTTTGTAAAGTGTTTTATTTACTGTGAATGGAAGCAGCTACGCTTGAATGTGATCAGAATAATCGATCCCGTCGTCTCAGACTCAGCTGGGACGATGGTGAGAACTCTTGCGTCAGCTGATCCACAGCTGTTGTTGTCGCCGAGTGTGAACACACGAAGCATCGTTCTCCTGTTTCTGGATCTGGTGTCGGTTTATCTCGCGATCGGTGGAGCAGCTTTGTGTCGTACAGGAAGTGTGCAAAGATACTCGGATGTTTCCTCGTATCCCGAGGGCTGAGAAACCACATGAAGGAGAGAAAACGACACCACCAGCAAGCGCCCGGAAATCCCTCCATCACAGGCAGGAGGGGTGACGATGGCCGTCCTCCTCCTCCTCCTCCTCCTCCTCCTCCACCCGTCTCTCCTTCATCCACAGCCTCACTCATTCTTGTTTTATTTCCATCCACTCCTCCTCCACACTCCTCACTTCTGTTTCTGTTTTTCTCACTTTTGCATTTTTTGCATTCCTCCTCTAACACATCTCTCTCTCTCTCTTTTTAAGTTTCAGACTTGTTGAGTAGGAGGTCTCTAACGTCTTTCCTCTCCCTCCTCATATCACCTCCATCTCCCTCTCTTATACTCACCTCCTCATTTCCACCGTTATCTCTCCTGCTGCTTTCTCCCTCCCCTCCGTCGCCGTCTCACCTCCGTCACCTCGGCTCTGCCCCGCGGCCGTCTTCTGATTGACGGTGGGAAGAAAAGGGAGAGTGTTTTATGTTTATTTTGATCCCTCGCTCGCCTCCTCTGACGGGACGTGTAATTATCGCCTCAGAAAGACGAGCGTTTATGGAAGGAAATGGCTTCTGTCAAGTTGGAGGTGACGGAGAGGAACGTGTGTGTGTTTCTGCTCAGACATAATGTGTAATCATGTGTTGGGCTTCGTGTAAACAGATTTCTCACACTGACAGTCTTCATTTCCTGCCGCCACAACAAAGGCCGTCTAAACGGAGGCGCAGCCTGTGAAACAGCTCGAGGGCCTCGGGCCGGTATGGGGCCGGTAGAGGGCCGGTAGAGGGCCCCCGAGGGACGACAGGCTTTAAACTGAAGCAGTGGAGACAGCAGGTGCTGCATACTGTGAGCTGCAGATATGTATAGCCTGTATAAAACATGCAGCACAGCAGCAGCATCAGCAGCATTTAATAGTCCTCCACAGCGTGTTGTTAGATGGGATAGTGTAGCAGGTATTTCTCTGACGTTTGGTGAAGTCGTTAACTGACTTTTCTCCAGAGGATTTGGGCCGTTCCTCTGCTAGCGTTAGCGTTAGCCTTTTCAGATGCACTGCAGTAGCACTTTAGTTGTATTTCAGGACTGACATGTCACAGTAGAATGAAGTATTTCCAGATAATGACCCACTGGACTCCTCACCTGTCTTCTAGGAGGCGTCCGTGTTGTAATTGTCAGCTGATCAGTGCTTAAAGCGTCACGGCTAATCAGCTAGTCCGTACAACCTCTAGTGGCGATGCGTTTAATGACAGTAGGAGACTTCTACTCCAGCTCATAGCTTCACTAACTCACTTTCTCTAAAGATCTCCAGAAACGTCTGAACGTCTCCACTTTTGGCAAAACTGTAAAAGCCGCCGTCGTGTCCAACATCTGGTCGGCAGCGGCGCAGACGGTCTCTGATGTGTCGCAGCTTGTTAACATCTGTTCTGTCCCGTCCCGCTCTGTGCAGACATTTAATCAAACGTAAAAATATATGTTTGATTGACTGGAAGAAGTGATTTGATTGCAGCATTCATTCCCTGCTGTGATGATTAAATCCTTATTTCACTCATTATTTATTTCAGTTTAGGGGCCACACACACAGAATAACAACTGTTGTAGACCTTTCCAGCAGTTTGAACTATTGCTTTATTATTATAAGTGATTGTTTTCTTGACCTCCTGTGTGTGGAGCAGTTTGTTTCAGAGCGCAGTTGTCTGGTGTTTTTTCTCATTTAATTGATCATGAGGACTGGTACGACTCGTCTGTGAACCAATATTGTTAGAAAATAAGAATTAATGTTACGTGAATAATGTTTAATTATAGGTTTTATGTTTGTGATTTCATTACAGGTTTAACAACTTAACTGTCTGAGTAAACTAATTGACTTCTCTTCACCCTCTGCTTTCTTCTCCTCTTCCTTCTCATTTTCATCGTCATCCTCCTTCTTCTCCTCATCCTCTCTTCTCTCTTCTTCCTCTTTTATTCTCCTCTTTCATCTCCTCTCCATTCTTATACTCTTCCTTCTTTTTGTCCTCCTCCTCCTCCTCTTCCTTTGCAATTTGCATGTTTGTCACCCCTGCTCTAATAAATCCCAGACACTGACTACGAGATAATCAGTGTCAGAAACTTCGCTCTCATCCTGCCAGTTCACCTCCTTTCTGAGCATAGTGCTTATCTATCTATCTATCTATCTATCTATCTATCTATCTATCTATCTATCTATCTATCTATCTATCTATCTATCTATCTATCTATCTATCTATCTATCTATCTATCTACCTTCCTTCCTTCCTTCTCTGATAAATCCCGGTGCTTTGATGGCGGCGGCGGCGTGCAGACGGGCCGGGTGTCGCTGACGGGATGACTGAATGTGATTGAAATGCATCACACCACACACTCCACAGCGCCTCCTCGCTTTATTGCCTTTTAAACACATTTTCACAAATAACTCCACCACATCTAGTGTCTAGTTAAGAGCCCACACTCATTCCAGCTTGATTTACCGATAGAGGGCTTTTACTTTTTAGCTTTTTTTTTCCCTCCAGTGCAGTAATTACCCTCATGTGGTTATAATTCATTGTCCAAAAAAATGTCCCGAGGTTTTTTTTTTTTTTTTACTTTTTTTTTTTATCTGCATGCCAAGATATGATGTAGTGAGTCAGGCGGGGACGAGAGACACAGGACGACGTGGAGACGCTCGGCGGCACCAGGCCCGTCAGATCTGCTTTCTCCATCCTGCAGCGCCGTTAATAAAAGTCAAATGTGGAGGATTTTTATTTTTTTTTTTATTGTCTTTGGTGTAAATCAGACCCCTCCTGCATCAGAGAGCGCCGCTTTTGTTTCTGAAAATAGAAAAGCTTCAGAGTCAGAGCCGTCAAATAAAAAGAGTCTTGTAAACGCTGGATGAGGTGGCATCCCTCCAGCAGCCCGGATCAAGTTATTGGCTTCACTGACATAATTACTGTTTTATATGGATGCTATTAAAAAAAATAAAAAAGTTTTTCAGCTGTGATAGATGACTCTCTGACTTGTTGAAGGAATTCATCGCACTGACATCATGAGTTTCTATTTTCCCTCTCGGAGACGGAGCAGGTCTTGACAGAACGTTTGGTCGTTAGCATTAGCATTAGCATTTTCCACCTAGGCCTCCAACCTTTTTCAGAACATGTTTTAATAAAATCGTTATGACTCCACTGCTATAGAAACCATCAACAACAAACAGCCACGTAATAAAACAGGACATAGCATCGTTGACTGGTATCTGATATGACGAGATGAATGTTTTTACTAAAGAAAGAAACTCAATCGAGCAGAAACATCAATGTCGACCCAATAAAATGACAAAAACATCCATAACAGATGTAAATATAATTAATTTTACTCACCAGAACTTTAGAAGCTACGTCAACCAAGGTTAGCGCTCATAGCTGCTGACCTGCGTCAGGCTAGCTAGCTCCAGGGTTGGGCGGCCTTTCCTCACAATATCCAGCTTTTCCTTCAAAGTCCGACGTGAAAATATCTTTCTAAGATGATCTGCAACCAAATGGATAGCCTCTCCTCCTTTCTCCATGCTAGCAACAGATGAACATGAACTGCTAGCTTAGCTTAAACGTAGCGGCCGCTCTCTGACCGTCCAATCAGAGGACGGTAAAGAGAAGGCCTCAGGTTTAATTGTGAAGGCCCAGGCAGATTTCTTTGACAACACATGATGCTGAAATATGATTGGATGAAAGCTCTAATGCTAAGCTACACTGACAGAAGCATCACAGCTAAGAGACGGACAAGAAATGACATGAAAAGAATAAACTATTGGTGATAATTTAATACGATAAATGGGAAAATATTAAAATTTTAGACCAGCAGGTTTGATTTGCTGGAGCTGATGAACCAGTATTAGCGTATTAGCATGCCAATGTTTAGCTTTTTGGTGTAAATGAGCAGAAAAACTCAAACTAAACAGTTTTTGAGGCAAACATTAAGAAGAAGAAGAAAAGATATCTTTGCGGCATTTTTCTGTGATCGCTTTGAGATGATATTTAAGATACAACAACATGCTAATGCAAATGCAGGCTCATTAGGGCCCCAATCTGCTTAGCGGCACCCGCTTTGTCACCATGTGTGGTCCTCATGTTTGCTTGGTCAGTGGTGGTGTCTCCAGACGTCTCCATCTAAACTCCGGGCTAATTCAGCAGTGGTCACGGAGGTGGAGCGAGCGACCTGTGTGGACACCCGGCTGTCACTCAAAGCTGCCACGCCCTTTTATTTCAGCAGAACTTTTAAATCCCTGATGAAGTTTAAGCAGGTCGTAGCGTGATCTTAAAGGATAAGGAGGAGTCTTGTTGTTTAAGATCTGTTCCGATTGAAGGTGTGTCCAGAATATTTGTGTAGGCGGCTGAGGAAAGTTATCTTTGCTCTCAGGCCGCAGGAGATGACGCCACCGCCCACGATCGATTAGTTACGATCTGTGGTTGATTTATGGGACGGGTTTCCACGGATCTTATGACACTGGGCTCAGACTGAAACTATTTATAGTGAGAGGGTTCATCTGGAAACTGCTCTGAAGCTTTCAGCCACGTGACATGGTCTTCATCAGCAGATAAGGTTTGATCGTGAGCATTTCAGAACCAACACGGGCAAGAAATCAGTCAGACGTGACACAGCTACACTTTACCTGCTGCAGATAAAGGTCACGTGATATGACTGAAAGCTCCACCACCGCTAACGCTTGATTCAAAATGAGTTTTGGACAGAGTTTTTTATTTTCTGGTCCATTCACTCACAGTTAAACTCTCAGGGTTCGAGTTTGTTTTAGGAAATCCACAAAGCTGACGACATGAACCAAATCTGACCCACCGCGACCCCCTCCCACCGCAGCCCCTCATTCTGGGTTTCCATCAGATCCGTGGAGCCAAAATGGCCGCAGATTGTCACTGATGCTGATAAACAATGACTTCAGAGGAAATCCGGCAGAGTTCAGTGTGACTCCACCAGCTCTGGCTGTTTTACCTGCTGTGACCTCTGCAGATTATCTCTGACCTCTCTGGTGTTTGTCTGTGATCATAATGACACCGACAGTATGTAACTCTCGGCCAGGCTCTGCACCACTGCACTGCAATAGGCTGATCACTTCCTAGCATACTAGCTCTTTGTAGCTTCCTAGCTAACAGTAGCTCTGCCTAGCTTCCTAGCCTCCCAGCTAACAGTAGCTCTGTTTAGCTTCCTAGCCCTCTAGCTAACAGTAGCTCTGCCTAGCTTCCTAGCCTCTTAGCTAACAGTAGCTCTGTTTAGCTTCCTAGCCCTCTAGCTAACAGTAGCTCTGCCTAGCTTCCTAGCCTCTTAGCTAACAGTAGCTCTGCCTAGCTTCCTAGTCTCCTAGCTAACAGTAGCTCTTCCTGGCATCCTAGTCTCCCAGGGAATGCTTGCTCTTTCTAGCTCCCTAGCTAATGGTGACTCTACCTAGCTTCCTAGCCTTTAAGCTAACAGTAGCTCCTCCTAGCTTCCTAGCCTCCCAGCTAGCAGCAGCTCTTCCTAGCTTCCTATCCTCTTAACTAACTCTGACTCTGCCTAGCTTCCTATTCTCCCAGCTAACAGTAGCTCGTTCTAGCTTCCTAGCTAACAGTGACTCTGCCTGGTTTCCTAGCCTTTTAGCTAACAGTAGCTCGTTCTAGCTTCATATCCTCTCAGCTAACAGTAGCCCTTCCTAGCTTCCTGGTCTCCCAGCAAATGGTAGCTCTTCCTAGCTTCCTAGCTAATGGTGACTCTGCCTAGCTTCCCAGCCTTCAAGCTAACAGTAGCTCTTCTTAGCTTCCTAGCCTCCAAGGTAGTAGTAGCTCCTTCTAACTTGCCAGCATCCCTCCTAACAGTATCTCTTCCTGTTTTAGCCTGAAATGATCTACAAAATACATCCAGATCTCTTGATTCGAGGACAATGCTTTTTTTTCTTGTTGAGCTATGATTACTGTGTTCTACTGTAGATGATTGTACAGGGATAAAAGATGAAGGAATCTAAAAAAAAAAAGAATACGCTCAGAAACCCATAAAACTGCAGCCGACACCAGTTGTGCTCAATCCTGTTACTGTTTGTTTTATTTCTTGCGGGTGGATGTTTGCAGATGTTGGCAGAAAGCTTGTCTACGACATGAAGCCCAGACCAAACCTCAGACCCCCACAATCCAACGGCCGCCGTCGTTTCTAATATTACTTCTACTACGTCTCCTAAAAACAGCTCTGCAGCAGAGGCTGGTGTAACAAACCTTTATTGCACCACTTGAAATGATGTATTTGTTCAGCCAGGACAAACGTTGGTCACAGTTTCACCATGCAGGGTTTGTCCTCTGGCGCTCAGCGTGGTAGTTGTGTAATGTTATAATGGGTGCTGGAAGAGACCATGACACCAACAAATAACATAGCATGGGACGTTTTTTTTTTCGTTTTTTCCCTGGTGTTGTAATCCTACCGCTGTCGCACGCTGTCCCTCTGTGTAACTGAAGTGCTTGAATAGAGAATAAGAAGGTTTCATTTGAGCTCCCAGCTCCTATTGAAAATATGAGGCCTGACCCCCACGTTTCCATGCCTCTCCTGCCATGGCAACAAAACAGGGAAATGTGAAAACAATGCGAGCGGTTTCGGGCCGGGCCCACCGCCACAATGAGCCGCACAATTAGCCGTTTCCACCGAGGAGGGAGGGGCCACTTACCGGAGCTGAGAGGGCTGCGTGGCGGCGGACGGGGGCCACTTCAGGGACGCTGCTCCACATCGGCGGTGCAGGATCTGGCCCGGGCTCTGGTGTTTTGGTGCCGGTAGAGTGCCACTACACCTCCCAGCTGCAAAAGCAATTAGCCTAATGGAGCTCTCAGCCGGCTGCACATCGCTGGTGTCACCGCTCCACATAATGAACGGTGTTTGCTGCATCCATTGACCTAGAATGGAAGCATCTATAAAACCTCATGTCATAGTTTTTGCAGAAAAGGTGGTGCAGATATTTTTAAACATTACTGATGCAGATATAACCAGCACACATAATATTCACAGATGTTTCCTACTAATGCATCAAAAGGATGATTGTGGGTGACTTTAATTGACATCTTGCACCAGTAAACGTTATAATCAGACTACAAAAGCAATAAAATAAAACCTATAATGCAGCTGAAAATGAGATAAGATAATTTGACCAGATGTTATTTAAAAATAACTAATTAATCAAGCTACTGACGCAGATTTACTGTTAAATCTTAACACAAACTCCAGCTGGACTCGGAGTGATGACCCGGGACTCGTCCAGTGGAGAGGTCAGCTATTGTTTCTTAAAGCTGTTTGGTTTATCTGAACATTAAGGAATTTAAACCTCTAAAAATGTTTACAATTAATGTGTCAGGTATTCAAAGGTTGGAAGGAAGGAGAATCCTATTGGTTAATTACTGCATGGGTGATTATCTTTCAGCTGACAACAAGTCATTTAAGCCCAACTGATGCAATGAGTAGCTTCTCATTTCATCAACAACCATGTCTAAAGACACATCCTGTGGCCGTCTGTTTGAGAAGGGTCAAATCATTGGCATCAAGCAGAGAAAACATCTAAGGAGATTGAAGAAACTACTAAAACTGGGTTAAGAACTGTCCAAGGCATTATTAGAAACTGGAAGGAGAGTGGAGAAGTGTCGTCTTCCAGGAAGAAATGTGGTCAGAGATCGGCGATCACTTTGGTGAAATCAAATGGAAGAAAACCACCAGTAGAACTCAGGGCTATGTTTAATAGTGAAAGTAAGAACATTTCCACACGTACAATGTGAAGGGAACTCAAGGGATTGGGACTGAACAGCTGTGTAGCCTTAAGAAAACCACTAATCAGTGAGGCTAACTGGAAATAAAGGCTTCAGTTTGCTAGGGAGCAGAAAGATTGGACTCTGGAGCAATGGAAGAAGGTCATGTGGTCTGATGAGTCCAGATTGACCCTGTTCCAGAGTGATGGGGGCATCAGGGTAAGAAGAGAGGCAGATGAAGTGATGCAGCCATCATGCCTAGTGTCTACTGTACAAGCCTGTGCTATGGGGCAGTGCTATGATCTGGGTCTAGGTTCATTAGCTGACTACCTGAATATACTGAATGAGCAGCTTATTCCATCAATGGATCATATTCCAAGATGACAATGTCAGGATTCATGGGGCTCAGATTGTCAAAGAGTGGTTCAGGGAGCATGAGATGGATTGTTCCACCACAGAGTCCAGACCTTAACCCCATTGAGAATCTTTGGGATGAGCTGGAGAAGCTTTGAGCAGTGGTCAGACTCTCCATCATCAATACAAGATCTTAGATAACAGGTTTAAAAGTTAAATGAATCTGATGAAATAGATGTCGGCTGCAGGAGGCTTTACATCCACATCTCTTGATTCAAAGAGCTATGATTACCGCGTAAAAGATCTATAAAAGATGAAGGAAACTAAAACAAGAACACGCTCAGAGCCATAAAACTGCAGCTGACTCACGTTGTTCTCCGTCCCGTTACTGTTGTGGTTGTTTTATTTCTTGCGGGTGGATGTCTGGAGCTTGTCTTGGAGATACATGAAGCCCAGACCAAACCTCAGACCCCCAAAACCCAATCCAGATCCTCTCAACAGTCACTTCTACTACTGAACGTCTAGTGAAGCTGGGTGTAAAGACTGAGATCGAACCTTGAGATCATCACAGACATTTTAAAGTTGCAAACTTTAACTTCAGTTCTAGAAGACTGGTGAATACATAAATCCTACCATGACCTGGAGGACTGAGAACCATACCTCAACACTTTAGCACAAGAGTTTATTGAGAAGTTAATTGCCGTGTGCAGACGTAGAGACAGAAGCTTAGATGGTGCAATGAACGTCTCCTGAAAGATGCAGGAGAAATCAGTTCATTTGAAAGTTTAAACCCCTGGAGTGATGAGGAAGTGAGTCTGCAGGGACGTGGTTTTGGTTCATGGCAGAGCTAAAACAAATGGTTTGGCTGAAGCCTGATGCCGATCTGATCCGATCATCTCAGAAATGCCTGGACTGACGCCGGTTCCCGACCAGGACGTCCCCAGCGTGCACCGTCCTCTCTAATGTTGTGGCCTCTCCTGGTTGTGTAATTGTCCCGTAATGATGGGACGGCTCTTCCAGAAATTAGCTGCGTAGTTTTTATCACTGGTTGGAGGATCAGTGCTGGTGTGGGGGCATTTGAGGACATCGAGGAAACTGTGGGATTACAGGAACCGCTTTCAGACCCGCAGATGTTCCCGTTTAAAGCTCCTCCACCAGCCTCTTAGAACTGAAGACTTGGATGAAACGTCTTCAATAAACTCTACACGTCCAGTCGTCCTTGTTGTTCTGTATTTTCCGGTGGCTCTTGAATGTTGTGCCTGCAGAATAAATCTGAAATTAGTCTGATTTCTCCCAGATGAAGAGACATAAATCTCCAAACATCCTAAAAGTCTTTGCACAGTACCACATGTTTAAAAGGACAAACACTGATTTATTTTTATATGCGGATTCTGGAGAATTAGAGAAAGAGCTGGACGTCCCTGCAGAGTGCGACACTGGTTCTCCACCTCAACAGTTTCCTTCACATTTAATTTAAAAAATCTTTTCACTGCATTTAAACCTCCATTAAAACACATGTAGAGTTAAGTGAGAAATACAGCAGCATCAGCAGGTGTCTGATTTACAGAGTCTCCCTGAGATGTGTGACATTCATCTGACATATGTGAGGACATGCTGCTCTCTAGTGATGCGTTCAGGGTAGTGCACCACGCCTTAGTGTAAAAGTTTCTGGGGATTTCTTGATGTTTATTCATGCACGTACAAGTAATTTAGTATTCAGACATTTTGGAGGCCCACTAGGTTTTTATATTCTCTGCTGCATCAGTTTTCAATCTTTCTTTTTCTCCAGGTTTATTCCATTTGCATGCAACAGCTGAACTATATAGCTGAGCTGTTAGTTGGTGTAATTCTGTAATTAGAAATGTTTTGTTTAGAACTGAAGATGGAATAAATCCACATGCACCCCAGTCATAATTTAGAGAATACTAACTTCAGGAAATTATTCTTAATACTAACAATAGTAAATACTGAATTGAAATACAAATTATAAACCTTAAATACAATTATTTTAAATGTAATAAATTAATGACACTTCAAAGCTTTATTGTCAAAATAATAATTATAATAATATAGATGTAAAACTCAACAAAGAGGTAGAAAATATTACTTGTTGTTATCATTATTGTTGTTTTGATTGTTTTAAATATCTTAATATATATTGAAAAAATGCAGGAATAATTAAAATTTATTTTAAAATGTTTCTAAGACACAATGCACGTTTTAAAGAGAATATAAAATAAAAGAAAATAGAAGTTTTTGATATATATTTGCCTAATCGGTCTCATTTACGACGGGTCAGTGAAGGCATCACTTGAAAGAGCGCCGTCGGCTGTTGATGACGTACTAAATCCTCGACTGCCGTTGTCAAATGTCTTGTTTACGTTGCGGGAGCCCCAAAAATGAACCGTTTTCTAATTTTAGCTGTAAAAAGACAGACATGAAAAGGTTAAAGTAATAAATATGAGTTCTCGGAGTTTTTATTAAATATATTTTAACGTTGCCTCGTAGTCAGATGGATTTCTGTAGGAACCAGTTGAAAGCAGACTGCGAGGAGCTGCTGAGCCGCTTCCAGAGAACAGACTCTGTCCGCTTCGAGGTTTTCTCCAAAATATGGAGGGAGATGAAGTTTTCACAGATTTTTTAGTAAGTTTAAACCGATTCCTCATGTTCTGCCTTAATGTTTAAATGTCTATCTTTACACTAAATATAGTGTTTTAAGACACTTTCAACTAGTGTTATTGACTTTGACATACTGAAAACCACAAGTAAAGTTATATTTTTATTAATGGAATTAGTCTAGATAATAATAAATGTTTTATTAAATAGACATGTAACTGTATTTGTTTATTCCAGAGTCAAAATTAAAGCTAAAATTAAACAAAGCTCATCATTTACCCAGGGAGCAACTTTATTACTCACTTTTATTTGGAGCAACTGGGAAGAAAAAGTCAAATACATCATAATAATACAAACCTTAACTTGTTAATTCTTTTCTGAACCTAAAGTCTATTTTTCCTTGTCGCAGCGGCACAACGAAGCCAGAGAAGCGGGCGTTCAGTCGCCTGGCTCTGGACACGGCCTGCAGCTTCTTCCTTCCTCCGTTCAGCTTCCAGATCCGAGCGGGAGGACTTTACCTGCTGTACAGTCTGTACCACAGCCAGACCACCTCGCCCTCGGAGCAGGTCTGGACCACAGCACACACCTGGCGCCCAGGGTTTAAAGACTCGGTCACGCTTTTAGTAAACTTCCTCTTTTGTCCCCGGTGCAGATCCGCCTGCCGCTGAAGGACTGGGAGGACGTGACCAAGTTTGAGGAGGACGCTGTGGACGCTCAGCACTTTGACGCCGTCTACGTCCTCCGAAAACTGATGTGCTGCAAAGCTTTCCAGTTCACTGCCATGCCCTCTCTGGTGAGCTGTCTGACCTAATATCTTATTAGAATATATTTTTCTGCATTCACTCTTCCAGCCGTCCTGGGCCGTCTGCCTAAAAGCTTCTCAATGAGGATGATGTGTTTGTGGTGATGGTCCCACTTCTCGTCCCTCCAGCTCACCTACAAGAAGAAGAGGAAGGTGGAGATGTCGATGGTGCGCGAGGAGTTCATGGAGCGGGCGTCTCGTCCTCAGGAGCTGATCAACATCGAGCTGCTGGAGGTGTGCACGGACCCTTCTCTCTCCCGCCCCTCCATTCTCAAAACGTCAGCAGACAGTTTGACAGCACTACGTTTGTCTTCTTGCAGGAGCTGTCCAACATTCACGAGCTCTACGAGAAGATGAAGACCACCGTGTCTGCGACGACGCCAGGGGTGGATGAGTCCGTCAACCTGATCCGTAAAAACCTGGTCCCTCAGCTTCGCGGCACCGTGATGGACTTCTACATGTCGCAGAAAAGGAAGGTGAGGTTTAAGATGGTTTATGTTCCTCTAGACGAAATGTCAAGATTAACTTTAATAATTACAGCTGATCTATGGACACAAATGCATACATGGCCTTTTTGAGCTTCGGTTTCATCCGTCTTTTGTTTTTTGCCTGTTACTGTGACGCTGCATCTTCTTCGTTCTGTTTTGTCAGGAAGGAGTCGATGAAGATGAAGACAGCGGAGAGGGAACGTCCTCTCAGCAGGAGGTGAGTCAGGTTCTTCATCAGTAACCCCTCAGGAGGACAAACACTCCATCTCTCCGTCCAGAGAGCTGCACCGTTGACTGACTTCCTGTTTTGTGTCCTCAGTGCTCCCAGAGAGCCAACCTCCTCGCCTCCATCAAGTCAAAGGCGTACGGACAAGCAGCGGAGGTTTGTGTCATCTTGCTTTTATTTTTATATATTTATAGATAGCATGTAGCATTAGTTTCTTTTTTTGGTTTAGACCAGCATTATGTTCAGTCCTAGATATTTATTTAATTGATAAATTCATTTTTTAATCAGCATTTTACTGTCGCATTGGAATCTTGGTTATTTTGTGCAGTGTTTTAGCATTTAGCATTTTATTACGTGTATAAATATAAACTCATTATTTTTTTTTTTTTTATTGTAAAATATATTTTTAAGTTGTACATTTGTCTGTCAGACCTCCAAGTCGAGGCGTCATCGGCAGGTGGAGGTGGATTTTACCAGTAACGAGGCCGGACCCAGCCGCGAGCCGGGTCTGTCCCGAATAATCAGACCGTCACTCAAAACCAGAACCAATGAGAGCGTCCATGTCTCAAGTAAACCTCCTCCTGTAGCCGTCACAGTCGAGCCTCACAGATAAAATATCAGCAGAAGAAAGTTTGATGTTTGTCAGGCAAAGATGAGTTTTGCTTTCTCACATCTGGCTGCGTTTTTCTCAGGCGACCTGCTGAAAGAAGCCACGACGAGCACTCACATCCATCGTATGGTCTCTCTGGACTCTGATCAGAAAGGTAAACGGCATCGCTCTCTTTTACACTCTTTATTTTTTTTTATCCACTTATTAACATCTTTGGTGCCTTTTTTTTCTCTTGTCTCCTTCCAGAAAAACCAAAAACACAAAAAAGATTCAAGTGGTGATGAGAAGAAAATGATGAAGACTAGAGCTGCTGTTTTATGGATCTTCGTCTTATTGTTGTAATTCACTATCAGGAAGGCTATCAGGATCTATGATGGTCAGAAACTAAATGTTATTTTTTATATTTTTAACATGTATTCATTTATGATTTATTGAGCAGAACTTAAGATTTCCATTGAATTATCACCTGTAACAACAACAACAAAAGGACAGATGAATATAATGTGAACTTTATCCTCATAAAGCTGACGTGCCGCTTCTTTTCAGCTTTTCTTGCTTTGAAACTTAACTAATATTTAGTGTTTTATATATATAAAAAAATGTTTTTTACTGTGATTATTTTGTTCCGTCTCTTTCTTGCGTGACATTTCAGAGGTTGTAAAACGTTGAACTTGTTATTTTACAAACAATTTAATTAGAATTTAAAAAAATACATGCTTCATGTTTTAAAGTTATCTTTATATAACCGTTATTATTTTCATAAATGTTTGTAATCATATTTATTATTTCTCATAGACGCCTCAGTATGTAGCAAACGGCTCAAATTAAATTAGCTAAGTTATTACATACAGACAATATTAGCAGTATTAACAGCTAATTGGTAAATTTCACATATTTAGCATTTTATTTTGAGTAACGAACAAAATACAATACAATATACAAAACACGATATTATTAGTACATTATTATGATGAATTTAACCGTCAAAGCTAAGCTAGGCTTAGCTTCTTTAGCTAGCTAGTTTTGGTATTAGCACCACTAGCTGTACTAGCCAGTATTCGTCAGTTGCACATTTAGCCATTGCGACGTAGCATTTAACATCAAGATTTCTTTGTATTTAGTCATTTAAAATGCATAACTGATTGTATGTGCTGTAAAACCAATGACTTGACTGGTTTTAAATGTGTACGTTTTAGCAAAAATATGTAGCTTTAGCGTTAATTAGCATCAGTTTGCTAGCGCTTGGTGGTTGTGTAAAGTTCAAAAACCTTGAGCTAAGTATGAAAAAAGCGATTGTTATTTTATTTGTATTTACTTGGAGCCATCTTGATAAATATTTCATAATCGTATGGTGTATGTTAATAACTGTAGGGAGGATAAACGATAGTTGAATATCGAAACGAACAAATATAGGAAACTAAACAAGTGCAGAACTATAGGGAGTGAGCATTTCCTACAGTCCCTGAAGGCGCCATCGCTCGCCGCTGAGGGGCTGCAGGTCTGCGGGTCTGGAGGATGAGGAGCGGCGGGGATGCTGCTGCCTCCTCTCCGCCGATCACACACTCGCTTCCGCTGTCGGTTTGAAGGGAATCAGCCGCTGCCATGGCCTCGGACAGTAAGTACCCCCCGTTTCTTCACCCATAGCCGCCTCCGAGGCTCCTTTATATATATTTTTTTGCCGTGTCGTTGCTGGAGATGCGTTCTGTTTACAGGTTTATTTATATTGTCTGACTAGGAGGGACGTTATGTGCAGGCCAGTTTATCCTATTTTCATCTATTACTGGTGCGTTTGGTTTATAGCGACGTTATTGATATTTAACACCATTTTGCAGTCAGATAATAAGACTAAATAGTGTATTTCCTCAGTATATTCTTGCAGAGGTTTGCAGTGAATCAGTACTCAGTGGAGTTGATAGTTGCCTCATCATGGCCACTTCATGGAGGCCTGTCTCTATCAGAGCTGCACGGTACTGCAAAGATAAGTCATTTGCATTAGGGGAAATAAAAGTAGGCATATTTTATTTTCCGTTTGTGCTTCTATAAGGCCTTCAGAGAGCCTGTGTGGTTTGATGCATGCATCTTATAAAACATGACGCATAGTTGTAGTCTTAAATACACAGCAGCTTTAGGCAGGATTAAATGTTTAATAAGGCACAACTTAAAGAGAAATACTGGTAATTTTTGTATTTTATGTTAAATTTTAAATGCAGTCTTCCTTTTAATTAGATTTTTTTAATTCTGTTTTAATATGTCATCAGATAAAGATGCAAATATAGCCTAGATTTCAACTAAAATGTAATTATTTGTGCAAATAATGAAAGCAATAGAGGCTGTTTACTATCCCAGGCGTGCTTTCCTCTCGTTCTTCATAGTTAACACTCCTCTCCACGTACAGGTGTCAAAAGTAAACACAACAGACCAGTCATGCAGGATTAATACAAGCTTTACTTTACAGATCGCAGGTGAACAGTGAGAGGAAGGTTGTCTGGTCAGGTTTCATTCATCGTAAACCGTGCACGCCAGGATCCAGAAAAACAAACAACATACATGACCAGTGGAGTTAACCTCTCTGTCATGAGTCAACAACTAAAAAAATAAGGTTTTAGTCCACAACAGGCAAGAAAAGAAACATCCAGGACTGTTATAAACGAAAGTTAAGACTTGTTGACATCCATTAAAACCATTAAAACCATTAAATCCTGTTGGTAACTCTGGTTTTAGGGCATCAACTACCAACGACAAATGTTCCTTTTATTATGAGATAAGTTATACTCCGTTTATTTAGTCATTTTCAAGCAGGAGTCTGGCCTAGGGGGTTTAAACATGAATGTCTTCCAGTGAATATCTGAGCTCACTTTACACGTCTGTGGTGATTTTAAGGAACTATAAAATTAGAAACCTGCCTCTAGGAGAAGAATTGTTGGATGAAAACATGTGGCGAGTCACTAAGACGAGTGTCTAATGCGTCTTTTGCCGCATGTTGGCAAAGCATCCACCTCCTCCTGTGTCTGGATGTAACAGGTGCGTCTGAGCTGATACCCAGGACGTCCTCACATTCCTCCTCCGTTTGCTCCGGTGAACACGAGGGAGCAGTCGGCCGTCGTTTCTGGTTATGGTGGCCTAGTTACAGACCGCTCGGATGTCTAATTCATGGCCCTCTCCCCCCTCTGATGGGGGAGAGAGGCGCTCTGCTGCTGCTGCTGCTGCTGCTGCTGCTGCGTGTGATTATCTGCATCAGGGGATGGAAGCTGGCTTCTGATCCGTGTTTGTTCCTGTTTGTCTGAGAGCTGGGAGCTTAATGGTCGACGGGAAGTCGGCCTCATGTCGGTGATTCAGACACTTTGCTCCAAAGATTTCTCAGAGGGCTGGACGTTAAAGTTTGTGATCCACAGTTAAAAGCGTCCACACACAGGGTCTGGTTAATCTACTGTCTGATGAACTGAAGAAGAACGCGCTCTGTCTTTTAGCCGTGTACACAAAATATTATTTCTATAAAACCTGACAGTGAGCAGTGTTATTGTAGTCATTGTGGTCAGTTCTTGTTGATCTGTGGACGTTCTTTGTCTTTTTGTGATTAAAGATTTATAAAACCTTTATTTGTCCCTCCTGGCAGTTTAGAACAGAATTACAAAAGAGCAGCAAAAATATAATAAAGAGTAAAAAGGCTAAGATATAAAAGATAAAAGTACATTTGCTAAAAGTGTAAGTTTAAATTGCACAGATGCTCCAGGTGTAACTGGGTTATGAAGCTGCACACAGTAAATAATAAAAGTGTTAAAACTTGAGGTGTAATAATATTATTAATCTATAATATGGAGCCTAACAGCAGCATTAAGGAAAGAGCTTCTCAATCATTCCTTCACTCAGAAGCTGCTCTGTATTATGTTACCTTGTGGTTATTTAATGTCTGTTTGTGATCAGTTTATGTGCTTCTGCTTGTTTTGCATTATTCTGGTGTTGTTTCATGTTGATCTGTGGTCATTTAGTGTCTTATTGGTTATTTTGCAGTCATTTCATGTTGATCTGAGGACATACGTTGTCTTTTTGTGGACATTTTGTGTCTGTTTGTGATAATTTTTTGCACTTCTCGTTGTTTTGCATTATTTTCATGTGGATTTGTGGACATACTTTGTCTTTTTGTGGAAATCTTGTGTCTTTTTTGATCATTTTATGTCTGAACGTGGTAATTTAGAGCCCTTCTGGTTATTTGTCTTTATTTTGCAGTCATTTCATACTGATCTGAGGACATACTTTGTGTTTTTGTGGACATTTTGTGTCTTATTTGCAATGATTTTGTGTCTGTTTGTGATCATTTTGTGCGCCTCTCGTTGTTTTGCATTATTTTGCAGGGATTAAATTTTACCTTTTTTGTGTATTTTGGTCATTTTATAGTTTGTTGTGCTTATTTAATGTCTAATGTGTGCTTCTGGCTGTTTTCCGTTCTTCTTTAGTCTCTTTGTGCTGATTTGAAACCAGACTTATAGAGTTGCACATTTATAACAGATGAATGATGAATGTAAGTAGAGTACGTTCTCTCTTGTAGGAGGCTGTTATATTTTATATTTCAAACCTCTCTGCTGACATCAGTCTCATTAGTTGACATACGATGGAGCGATGCCTCTAAATGCTGCCACACCAGCTGACTTGTAATTCTTTGCAAACACATTTCTCAGTCTAGAAGCTGCGTTATTGTCCCGCACTGCGTCCACTTTCTCCACCTTCCTCCCTCGTCTTCCTGGGAAGGCGTCCCCAGGAAGGGACGCCTGCCTCGCCCTCTGGGAGGCAGGAAAGCCTCGCTGAGTGACGGCTCAGGCTGAGGATTCAGATTTCATTAGAAGGAAGAGTTTGGACGGACAAGTTTGTTCTCTGCACGAGTACGAGTAAGTGTTGGAAGATTAAAAAAGATAAAATAAAGACGGAGGAAGAGGAGGAAAGGCATGGCCAGCGAAGGAGGAACGGCTGAAACTCAAGGAGAGAGAGAAAGTAGGTCAAAAGATGAACGGCTTTTCATTCTAGTGTCTAATGATACCGAGACATTAAAAGAGAAATGTGAGGTTCTAGCACTGAAGCTCTGATTTAAAAGCAGAGGAGAGTAACGTGTTTACAGATGTGGATTAATCCCAGACTCATTCAGGACGTAGAGAAGTAGACAGAGCCACACAGAACAAATATATGAATGAGATGTGTCGGTGTCAACGTGGCTCAAACAAACAACAAACGAGAAGTGTAACATGATCAATAGAGTCTCAAACAGAGACGTGAGGAGACCAGGATTCGTTTTCTGTTTATCTGTGGCAGCTTTACTTTGGCATTTAGTCTTCGTCTACTCTTTTAGGTTGATTTAAGCATCTAATTTGTCATTTAGCTTCTCCATGTGGTCATTTTTTGTTCTTCTGCTTGTTTTGCAGCAGTTTGTTGTGGTTCCCCGTTGATTAGTGGTCATTCTATGTCTACTAATGCTGATTTTATGTGTATTTTGTGCCTTTCTGGTTGTTTTGCATTCTTTTGTCATCAGTACGTGTCAATTTGTGGTCATTTTGCATAATTTTGCAGTTGATTTGTGAGTGATTTATATCTGTTTGTGATTGTTTTGTGCGATTCTGGTTGTTTTGCAACATTTCATAGTCATTTCATGCAGCTTTGTGAGCGTTTTGTATCTACTCGTGCTCATTTCCTGTGTATTTGTGGTTATTTTGCACCCTTCTGGTTGTTTTGCATTATTTTGTCGTCATTTGCTGTTGATTTGTCATAATTTTTTGTCTTTTTGTGGTTGTTTTGCATCATTTGCTGGTTGTTTAATTGACTTTACCACAAAACAAGTCAAAAGTGTCACGCAGGCTCATTTACCTGAGGTATCATTTAACACTCTAATACATATACTTAAAGCCTGTGATCCAGTTTAGAGCCTAAAGTGTTGAAATCTGAAGGTTAAATCTTTGTCAGGATTCAGTAACGTCTATTAAACTCAAGCTTTTAGCAGCTTGTCTGTTTGCTTGTTGTTGTTGTAATGCAGCCTCCAACCAGCAGATGGTGCCACAACACTAGTATTGTAAAGCTTGGCTTACTGATAACACACATATCTCTTTATTACTTTTAAATCAGTGGACAAACGATAGATGATTAAAAAAACAAAACATTTAAATGATAGGCTGACCAGTACAGACTCCACAGAGATGAAATTATTCCTCCTTTTGAAAAAGTTGAAGCTGAAATGTGACCTTTATTATCAGAAATAAATCACGTTAATCTGATATTAAACTTTTAATCCGTTTAATTGAAAAGTTAAAAGTTATAATGCTAATCAGATAATACTTTGTGTAACATTCAACCTTTACGTTTGAACAATTTAAACCCTAAACCTTCTTGAGTTTGGGGTTAACAGAGAAAAAAACAGATGGGAGCACGAACACTTCTGGGGTATTTGGACTGTACTTGGTCTAAAGTATCTGTACTAGTTATACCAGATAAATACCCCAAGGCCACACTAGTTGCCTCAGATGCATCCTCATGAAATGGGCGGGGCAAGAACAGAACACATCAGACTAATTGGTGCGGTCTATGAACTTGGGCAGCGACTGATGACGTTTCACAAGAACTCATATTGATAAAAAACATTTTTATGACTGAGCTCTCTATCGCCCCCTGGAGGACGGAGGTTTGTTGACTCGTGGATTCTGAGGCCCGTCTTCGAGGCTCCAGAGTCTCTTCTTCAGAATCAAGCTTGTCCAAGTCCAATCTACAGAGAACGCAAATCTTCCATACTAGGTATACTAGATAAATACCCCCGATGCCACCCCAGATGCGTCCTCGCCCTCTGGAGGACGGAGGTTTGTTGTCTCTTGAATTTTGAGGACCACATTTGAGGCTCCAGAGTCTCCAGAATTGAACTTGGATTCTGAGGACCTCAGGTCTTCATGAATAGTTTTATTCTCTCTCTTGGAGCTTGTCTCCAGGTGAACCCACTCCTGAGTGTTTTTTTTTTTTTTTTTTCCTTTCTTATTCACCATCTCTTCCATTTCCACCCCGAGACGCTCTCGTCCTCCCTGGCCAATCAGGACAAACAAGACAGGCGGCGTCATGGTAACGTGAGACCTCCTTACACGTGGGTGGGAAAAAGCACATTCATTATACCTTAATAGAGCCACTGGACTGTTACCAGGGAAACTATGATTTTCAGGTGTGTGTGTGTGTGTGTGTGTGTGTGTGTGTGTGTGTGTGTGTGTGTGTGTGTGTGTGTGTGTGTGTGTGTTTGCCTTGCGGTCAATGCGTTCAAGACTGGAAACACGATGTGCTGATGTTACCGGGTTGATCTGACCCCTCATCCTGAGAGCAACTGCTCCACTGTTTGTGTGTTTAGTGTTGCAGGGTCAGTGAACGTCACATGGCTCTGGACTTCATCTCGAAATGAAGATTACGACTTGTACCGATCACTGGTTTGTGTTACGGCGGTTCAGCGTCCTGCTGTCTTGTAGCGTTTAGCAGTCACGTGCATGTGTTATCGTACTGCTAGTGTTTGTTGTGTTCAGGGATCTGCTCCTTTGTTCGGTCTGTGTGATCAGACTGGTCTAGGATATGGCTCAGGTGTTTGTTAGGTTGTTAGATATGGTTCAGGTGTTTGTTAGGTTGTTAGATATGTGGCAGTGTTTGTGTAGCTGCCACAGGTTTGATTCCTGGTCAGGAAACACCATTCACACACTCACCAGAGCAGCAAACCTTCCAGTCTCTGTGCCGCTTCATGCATGTCTGCCAGTCCGGCTCGTTCTTGTGATATCTCAGAAATGTCTTCATGCAAATTTGGCACAAACATCCGCTTGGTCTTACACTCCAAGATTTAGTGGGACAAAGAACAAAACTCCAGATCACTGTGACCTTTCTGAACTAATTTCTGAAGCCATAAATCAACTTTTGAGTGCAATATCTTTGGAAAGCCTTTACAAAATGTCTTCAGATTTGGTGCAAACGTTCACTTGGGCACATTTCAACTCAGTTCAGCATAAATGTCCACTTGGACTCAAGGATGGACACTTTTGTGGCCACAGTTCAACTCAGTATTCATGTGTGTGTGTGTAGTCAACAGGAAGCCGTTCATTTAGTGGCCTCCTTTGTGAACTTCTATATGAGCTTCCCTGAAAAGAAGGCTAATGAGCTGCCATCATCATCATCAACGTCTATTTCACCTCAAGGACTGACTGATTAGAATTTGACGGCCAACTGTGCTGAGAGCTCACGTCCATTCCTCTCTGGTGAACGTGATATCTCAGGAATGCGTTGGTTCAGTTTCTTCAAATCTAATGTGAAAGGTAAAATATCCAGGTCACTGTCAAACTTAAAAGACATATTTTCTGTCCAGAAATCCCTTTATGAATGTGATATCTCAGAAATGTCTTCATGGAATGGCTTCAAATTTGGTACAAATGTCCACTGGAACTCAAAGATAAAGAGATTAGATTTATGGGGTTAAGGGTCAAACATCAAGCTCACTTTGACCTATTGTTTGACCATAAATCATCTTTTGAATGCGATATCTCAGGAAGGCCTTCACGAAATGTCTTCAGATTTGGCAAAACCATCCACTGGGACTCAAAGATAAACAGATTACAGTTAGTGGGTAACAGAACAAAAAACAAGGTCACTGTGACCTCGCAAAACAAACTTTTCGCCGAAAATGAACTTATGGTGTCATATATTAGGAAGGCTTTCACGAAATTTCACAAAATGTGGCACAGCCATCCACTGGAGCTCGAGGATAGATGGATTAGATTTTGGGGGTTATAGGTGAAATGTTGGCTGTGCCCTCGACCATGAAAAACAGATGATTTGCCCTTTAATCAACAAATGAATTGGTCATAATCTCTCAAAGGTTTCAAGGATGAACAGCAGGGTTGCTAACAGGAAGTCATGCATCCATCAACTGGACAAAACAAAACATCTTAGGACATAAACAATATTAGCTGATTAATTGATAACGGAAATAATAATTTGGTGCATCCATAGTCAGGTTAGAGAACTGAAACGTCCAAACTGATTACTACAGATTAAGACTCCTCCTTTGTGTTCCTTTAGAGCATCCAGCTGTGTCACAGTTATAAGAAGTCGACAAAAGTTGAGGACATACACTCAGAGCTGCAGCCCAGGAGCTAATTACCCACATTAATGAGTCACCTTTAAACGAACCCAGAAAGACAGCGGGCCCTTCTTTTATTCAATCCCTGAAAGAAGAAAGAAAAATCCACAAAGCCGCATGTTCCTCCTCCTCCTCCTCCTCAGCATCACTCGTCTCTCTCATTAATTAGCAGTAACAACGTGGCGTTCGCTGCCGCTGCTCCGTCACTGATCCAGCGCTCACATCAAAGTGCTCTCCTCTCTCCTCTCCAGCTCCTCACTTCAAAGCTCAGGCTGGAAAAGTCAGCAGCTGCATAGTAATCAGGGGATAAGGACTTAGTATTCACACACACACAGCATTTTTTTATTCTTTTTTTTAAATCAGTGTTGCTTCGTTCTCTCCGTCTCATTAGCCTGATCTCATGCCTCTCATTGACTTCTGGGTCACATCGCCGCCCTAATCCGTGTTTGTGCAATAATTCATTAGGTTTATCCGTTTGCACATTCAACACACGCTTTCATTGATTCATCAGTATTCTCCATTGGTGCTATTTTTACCTCTGGTGCAAACACTCAGCTACTTCTTCTTTAAGTAATTCCACAAATAAATATTGTTAGAAATGAGCGAGTGTGAGGAGAGTGGTGGAATTAAAGTCCTGTTGTGTGATTGTAGAGCAGGTGTGAGGACAGACTATGACCCCGGGGGGTTTCTTCCTGTCCATCTGGATGCAAGACAGTAGGAGGCTCAGAGTCTCCAACACTGAGCTCAGTGTCTGGCTGTCAGAGCAGCTGAGAGGGGAAACTCCACTTTACGGCCGCGCCCGAACACACCATCCAAACGCTTAGCCGCTGAAGTGAATGCAGCACATTGTTTGTTTGTTTTAGTAATTTCACATGCTCTAAATTTAATCAAAGAATATCAAGACTGGAGACCTGTCCGAGGTGTAGCCCGCCTCTCACCCAATGGCAATGAATGAATGAATCAAAGAATATCACGTTGGAGATTGATGTTCAGTACTTGGTGAACCGTTGCTGCTACGTTCATCCAGGTGGGATCGAGAACTGAAGCCAATGCTGATGAGCCGGTGATTGCGATACTTTAGGAAGGTTTTCAGAAAGTTAATTAAAATTTGGCCCAAACTCAAACTTGCTGCGACCTCATGTCCGTCCCTCTATTGTGAGCGTGATATCTCAGGAATATTAATTCATAAATGAACGTATGATGTCATATATCGGGAAGGCTTTCACGAAATTTCACAAAATGTGGCACAACCATCCACTGGAGCTTGAGGATAGACGGATTAGATTTTGGGGGGTATGGGTCAAATATTGGCTGCGCCCTCGACGATGCAAAACAGATCATTTGCCCAAGGGTTTTCAAGGATGGACACCAGGGTAGCCAACAGGAAGTCATGCATCCGTGAAGTGGACAAAACATTTAGCTACTTCTTCTTTAAATATTCAAACTCAAACTTGAACGAGCTGTTGAAAATTAGCTGCTTGCTGTGACCTCATGTCCGTCCCTCTCTTGTGAGCGTCATATCTCAGGAAGGTCTTGATGGAAGTTCTTCAAGTTTGGCACAAATGCCCACTGGGATTCAAGGATGAGCAAACTTGAATTCATTGGTCAAAGGTGAAAAATGCAGAACCTTGCAGAACTCATTTTTGAGGCCATAAATCAACTTTGTATTGCAGTATCTCAGGAAAGCCTTTACAAAATGTCTTCAAATTTGGCACAACTGTCCTCTAGGATTCAAGGACAAACATTGTAGATTCAGATTCAGATTCACATTTGTTTGGGCCATAAATCAACTTCTGATGAAATGGCACAAACACCCACTGGGATTTAAGGATGAGCAAACTTGAATTCATGGGTCAAAAAGGTCAATAATTCTGGTCACTTTGACCAACTAGGACATTTTTGAGGCCATAAATCAACTTTTTATTGGAGTGTTGCAGGCAAATCTTTACAAAACGTCTTCAGTTGCACCTGAATTAATCTGATGTTAAAATTCAGACGTTCACAGCTCTCCCAGGTCTTTTTAGAACTGAAGAACTTTAGAACAAGAACCTCTTCAAGTCCAGCTCCTCTTGTTTCAGCTTTGTTATTTGGATATATCATGACCTGGATGACTGAGAACCTTCTTGGTTTATATTTATATCACTTCTTTGCTGTGGCTACACTGTACCTGAGTTTCCAGTTGAATATAAACTAAGGTTTCCACTGAGCAGTTTTTCATGATTTCCATATTCACCTAAAAGTCGACACAAATTTAGCGTGACCCACAGAGACACAATCGCTACGTTAAAGGGTAATTTGTCCAGAAATATCCTTTAAATCCTGTCACTGAAGACCTACTGTACAAAATCATGCTGTATTTGTGTGTCAACCATTAATAGACAGCAGCAGCTATAAATGGGAGGCATGTTTTCAGCCTCTGGTTATTTCAGGTCCTTTCACGTTTACTGTTCTCAGAGCTGTTACCATATGAAAGGGTAACCTCCTGTGATTTAAACAGTCATTACTTTGTGAGCATAGAAAGGGTTCAGGCTTTGTCCACATGCTTTTCTTATTTTATTTAGTTTGCTCCTCTCTTTTCTTGCTGTTCCAGTTATGTCTGAGCTTGTGGCAAACCCTGGACTCATGCATGGACTCGTCTCCTCTGTCTCTTAATAGATGACACACTTCAAATACATCAACCAGGATGTTCCAGTTTCACCTCGCTCTTATTTCCAGAATAGAGATAACATTGTAAACAAGTAGTGCATGTAGAGTGAAGCTGCCGTCGTTGCTCGGTATTTTGGTCTGTGAGCCACATCTGTAAAGTGTGGGAGTCAGAAATAAATAAAAAGAGGAACACACACACTCCTACGCTGCTCAGGCCTTTCTTTGGCATCGGCTCTCAGCAGGATGTGCACTCGTCTCTGTGTGCTGCCATCGATTTCTGCTTGCTGCAAACGTTGCCGTGGGAACGTGAGAAGGCAATGCACCCCTTCACCCAACCATCCTCCACCCCCATTATACACCTCTATTCATGGTGCTGAAGGAGGCAGAGTACTACGACATCTCTGTCTCTGTGTTCTTCACTCGTATTTTTTGCTTCTCACTTGGTCCTGGTATTTTTCTCAGTCATTATTATAGCCGTCCTTCCTTCTCTATAACTTTGCAGACAGCTTGTAATGGCTCTTTCTTTTTACATTTTACCACCAGTAAAGGTATATAAACAAAACCATTCACATAAATTGAGGCTGTTGACGTTGTGTCTGTTGCTTTCCTCTTGAGTTTCCTCAGGATTTATGATCCACCCTAAAGCCTTAGAGTTGTATTTTCCACCACAGCCGTCCAAGACAGTTTCGTTTTTCTGCAAAAGTCGGAAAAGGTTAAAAAAATATATTTTCCTGTCACAGAAGCCGTATACATAGAAGTATTTTTATGCACAGATAAAATTGTACATTTTTATTTTATTATATTGTTTATTTTTGCATCTGTGTCTAGCTGCTGCTTAAATTTCACTCCAATGTGAACTGTTGGTGTGTAGTTTGATCGAAAGCAAAATTTCAAATTTCAATTTGAAGAATTTTTGGGGATATTTTTGCGTTGTTGGACTTTCATTTAACCCTAACCCTAACGCAAAAATTAGCAACCCAGCTAACAACTTAGCAGTCTTGTTCTTCTAAGTATCGGCCTCTTTATGATTTTTGATTACGTCTCTAAAAGATCAGGATTTAAACAAATCAAAACAACTGTCTAAATATATTTTTTTTCAAAAAAAATTGTCACTAAGCCAAACTTCAAATTTCACAGCCACTTTATTCTGAAGTCTCAGTATTTCATTAAAATCATAAAACTACTGGCGACAAATACAACTGATATCATCCACATGATTCTCCGTCAACTATGCACCACATGGTGACTAGCCTGACAGAATCTGATCGCTTCAATGTCATACATGGTCCTTTGCCTCCATCTCATGGGCTAATTAATGGTGAATTTGCAATTTTTAATCAAATTATAGGCGTCTTGCAATTAACAAAATCTTAGTACTGTAACATGCCTTGGTGGGAACATGTGTGTACAACCACCATATTAAGGTAATATCAGTATTTTTATGGATTCTATAATGTGCACAACGGTAGAATATGATGATGTAGAGGATAAATAAAATGGCCAAAGGTTGAGTTGTGTGAACATCGCATCCTGTTTTTGGAAAAAGTTTTGTTTTCCCATTGAA
Source organism: Planiliza haematocheilus (assembly GCA_005024645.1). Taxonomy (NCBI): domain Eukaryota; kingdom Metazoa; phylum Chordata; class Actinopteri; order Mugiliformes; family Mugilidae; genus Planiliza; species Planiliza haematocheilus. Next base: position 52,771 of record SRSE01001372.1, on the reverse strand, counting down.
ATTTCAATTCAAGAGGTAAAAATCAAATTTGGAACGCTTTGAGTACTTTTGTTATCGACATGGAGAATCCTCATGGTATTATTTTTCATTTCTACTAAAACATTTGTAGGATATGTGTGCTTTGTAGAATCCTAAATAACAACACTATAAATGTTGATTTATTTGAAATACAGCTGTGATAGAGACTTTAGTTTTGATTAATGAGCGACCAGTTTCACAAACTCCTGCAGACAGAATACCCTTAGCTTAGCATATTACATCGTCCAGGTACTTCCAGTGCGTACATCTGATTAGGCGGGTACACCTTGGACAGGTAGAACATGTGAATGCACAGAAAGGCTTCTGAAAATGTTTGTTTTTAATTTTACTGCCTCTCATGTGCTCTTGATCAGGACACAAGCTGCAGTTTGAGACCAGGAAACTGTTTATTTCTTGCAGCCGTTTTTACACTGACTCTGCTCTTGAGCAAGGCACCGAGGGAAACCCAAATACTAAAGTGTCACTCGTTGTGTTTGTGTGCATCACATGTACCATGTGTACTGTGTGTGTTTGTGTGCATGTATTCAGACTGTCTGTTCGTCTGGTCTGATCAGTGTGTCATTGTGTGTCCCCTCTCCCTCTCCCTCCTCCTGCCAGTCACCCCAGAGGCCATCGGCTTCCTGTCGGCGGTGGGCGTCTTCATCGTGGCTCTGGCCGTCCTCTTCCTCTTCATCAACAAGAAGCTGTGTTTCTCGCGCGTCGGCGGACTGCCCTGCCTCGAGCAACACGGACGCCGCAAGAAAAACCGACCGGGAATCCGCCAGGGGCTCGGTGAGTGACTGAATAAATGATGTGAAGCATCTGAGCCGACGAGGTATAAATGCGTTGTTATGGTTTCCTCCAGTCACAGGTGAGTATGTGGTCAACAACAGGTCGTTGTCAACCCCCCACCAGTCTTAAAGAACTGAAGACTTGGATAAAACGTTTTTATTTTTTTGTGAAGGCCTGTCTGAGTTTGTGATTGGAAATTGTTTATTAGAGCAACAAAAGTTAACCAAACCATTTAACCCTGAGGTTTGTCACACACGAGCGTCATCCTATAGTTACTCCATTTTTTAAGACTATTTCAATATCTCTAGGTTAAACAAAAGAGATGCATCATGTCACAAACTCCTTCTGTTTTCCATCCTGATAGTTCCCATATCGTTAGCCTCATAGCGCAGTTGCCTAAGTCATATTTTAACGTTTTCGGAAAACAAGAAAAAACCCGTTTTTTTTGCAAACACATTGGTATTTTTATTTTATTGATATCGTAACAGTGGCCAAAAAATGACATATTATGCTACGAGGCTAACGACATCGTTGCCGGGCCGTCATCCATCTAGCCTCACTCCATCTATCTCCTGGCTCATTCCAAAAATAGTCGAAGAGGCGGTGCGTGACTGGAGCTGAGGCTAACGGCAGCTAGCAACCTGCGAGGACACCTGTCACTCAAAGCGACCACGCCCCTAATCGCCCCTAAAACTCGTTTCTGGAGCCTCAAGTGGACATTTTAGGAACTGCAGTTATTTTGGTGCTTTCACATTTTTCTTTATTTTTCTGCCGCTTGCAATCAACATAGACACAAAAACATATATTGTAATTATAATATAGGTTTTTTGGTTTCAAAACAGTTTTACTTCAAGTCTGTATTTGTAGAACATGAGGTGCATGAAAGTGAAAAACACTAACAAAGATAAAAAACTAAACAATCTCAAAGCAAGTATGAAAACAGCACAACTAAATATATGTTTAAATATATAGATATATGCTTTGATTGGATCTCCTGCCCTATTTTTAAACTTGAACTTTTAAACTTGAACAGGGGGATTATGGTCTTTACGCACAGCCGAGCCAAGCCTGAATGAAGCACCATGATTAATACATATACATTTATGTCAGACATTGAATTTTAATGACAAAGGAGAACAGCTGCCTTTGATTTTCAGATTGTACTTCGCGAGTAAGCGCTGTCTCTTTCAAGTCCAAGGTTTATGTGTTATACAAGCCGAAGCTCCCATACGCGTTATGACTCCAATTAAACTGTTCAGCGGCGGCGAGTGAACGTGGGCGAGTTTGTATTCGTGCAGAGATTTCTGTGGGCGAGTCTGCATGAGTGAAAGAGCTGTGTGAGTCAGCCACATACTGCCACAAAGCTCACTACAACAATATTCACATCATAAAACCTTGGAAGACAAACTCAGCACAGAGGAAAGAAAGCGCCGCTGAGAGGACGGGAGCAGGGCGCTCAGTTTGTGGCTTTCTTTCGGCCTCCATCATCTTTCTTTTTTTCTTTTCCTTTTCCTCCCACTTGTCAAACACAGCTACCGAAGGTTAACTAAACACAAGGTTTTCCTCTGTTGAATTCAAACATCCAAGAACAAAGGCTTAACAGCAGGCTGAAGACGTGATGTTGGCTTTAGAAACAGTGTTAGAAGGATTTAGATTACATTTTTATCGTGTTTACACTGTAAATGTCACACAAGAGACGAAATACTGAAACTGCAGTTCCTCTAATGGCCTCTGGAGGCTCCAAATGCAAGTTAATACCCATGTACCTCCATATTAAAATTTTAAACAAGTAAAATTAGACGTAGAGACTGTATTAGAATACATTTTTGTTTATACTATAAGTGCTGCACAAGAGACAAAAGAAAAATTAAACCAAAAACAGTTCCTCTAGTGACCACTGGGGGCTCCAGAAAGCAAGTCAATCCCTGTAGATGTTAAAATGTCCAACTCTGAAGCAGAAATAAAGATGTTTACAGCCTGATACTAAAACTGTTTTGATCTCTTTAGCTTTTTTGGCGGAGAAATTCTTAAAATTATATTAACTTACTCCAATGACACTGAACCTCTTACAAGATTTTTGAATTAGCAGGGAGTTAGGTGGAGTCAGCCACTGCCAAGATGGTGACATCTGAAAAACATCGCTCTGAGCTTCGAAACCCACCCATCTTTGTTTACAACGTTGTCCAAAATGTCCATAAAACATGTCAGTCAGATCTCAAATTTTATGCTGCCATCGTTCCCCAGAGGCCTGGAACCAGACAAACCAAACAGCAACTCGAAATAAAGAGCTGCAATCTGCTGCCTCACCACTAGATGTCCCCAAGTCCCAAATGCTGGTCCTTTAAGCAACACATTCCTCAAGTGACTAAAGCTTTATGCCACCTAATTCTAATTCTACTGAAGAGCTGGCAGGCTTTTTTTTAACAGAAATGCTAAAATTCATCGAGAGCTTCGTCCATGTTGGCTGAAGACGGCAAATCTTGCAGAATGATTCAGTTCTTTCTCAGCTCCTGTGAATCCTTTTATCAAAAAATAAATAAATAAAGTTAACATAAATGTACTTTTATATCAGCAGTTAAAGAAAGAAAAACTTGTTTCCAGTAGCCGGCTGCTCTAGACCGTGAGTCAAACTGAGCAAACATTGATCTGGTCCGTCAGTTTCTCACCTGCAGCAGGTGGAGCCTAATTTCCAGGTGCTTCCTTGAGCAAACAGCACATTCAGCTCGGAGTCTCTCCATAGCATTCTCAACTCACCTGGATCTCCACAGGACGAGGTAGGGGCTGTTTGTGACCACAGGTTCAGTTAAACTGTGTTAAAATGTAGATTTAACCTGGAAACTCTGATTAAAGAAAAGTTTTACTCCTGTAGAAAACAAGAAAAAAAACTTCACCCGTCCAACATATGTTTTCAGAAACGAAGGTTTTGTGTTTACATCGAACTGAAGCAAAAATCCAAGATGTTGCTTCGTTTATTATTTAGCTCTGACTGTTTTGACGATTTTGAGGTTTAATGTGTTTACATGTGGCTTAGAAACAATATGTTTCTATATTTACTCAGTTTAAATTGAGTCATTTGAGCCGTCACATGACTCCACCTCGCCTCAGCTCTGTGACTGTGTGGTTTGGTAATTAGAGATGTAGAAAATAATTATTTTCTCTATTAATCCATTAATGATTTTGTCCAGAAGATGTCAAGACATCTCCTAATAATCTCCTGATAAAAACAGCAGCTGGGGTTTTGATAGCGGATTAAGAATAAATAAAGTCTGAAATAAATAAATAAAAAATAAAGAAAAACGTTTAGGTACGGTAAAACGGACATTTCAGTTGAGGCTGACGAGTTTAAAAAGAGATAAATAATGTAGAAATACAAGTAAATAAATGTATTAAAGATTTAGTTCATTCATTCATTCATTAAATAAAAAAATATCATAAATGCAAGAAATCAAAATAAATAAACGAGTATATTCTAAAATAAACAATAGATTAAATAAATAATGTAAAAAAAACACTGATGCACAATTGACTGAAACTGAAATTCATCAATTAATTTAAATTAAAGTAAATCCATAAAAGTAGTGACACATATATTTTGATATTTAGTCTTTGGTGCTAAATGAATCAAAGGCAAAAAAACAGCAGGATTTTTATGCAGCAATCCAGAATTATATGACTCAGCTACCAGCTCAACAGGTGCCTTCAGAATAATCACATTACTTCACTATCTGAGAGCCTTTAGACGTCCAATCAGCCGCCACTCGCCCACTCAAGAGTGCCTCTTCCTTCCTGTAGTCTGGGTAACCATGGCGACCACCCAGGTAGGCACGGCGACCTGCACTTTAGCGAAGAAGACGGCGTTGATCGCTGCGCCGTCACCCTCTCAGCTGTAGCCCACCGATTATGATTAAATTATGAAGGGAGAGAAGTGACACTCGACTCCCGCTAACGCTTAGCGTCATCATAGCTTTACATGTGTTTCTCTCCCCCACAGCACCCAGCGCTTCCCACATGCTGCGTCTGTGTTAGTTTATTATGCTTTCAGAAAATTCCCTCTGTGCCCGTTACACCGGCAGAAAACCCGTCACATCACAAGGGTTTGTTTGACAGAGCTCCAGAGCTGGAGGGTGTCGCTGAAGGTGCTGAGACGTTGCCTCTATTTAAATGCACAAACATTTAAATAGACAAACATTTGTTTACTCTGATATAATCTAATTAAAATAAAGTGTGTGCATTGTTTCAGAGCCATAACATAACATTTGGTGCATCTATATCCCATTAACTCCATTTATATGAAGCACATGTCTGCCTTTTCATCATCAGTTAGATTTAATAAACATGTGCTTCTTTTATTTCATCACCAAAAACCAAGGTTTCAAACAGACAAACGGTTTTGATGTTCCTTCAGGGACTCTTCACTAAGCCATTGGCAATGGCAGCTGTCAATCATCGTGATGTCGCTTCCTGTTTTTACAGCGTCAGACAAAACAAAGCTTTGCTGTATGTCATCTTCTACCTAAAATCACAATAAAACATCCGTGACGCGTACACTAAAGGTGTTTTAGTTTGTCCCATTCACCAACATGGAGGGGGTGGGGCTTATGACCTATACTGCAGCCAGCCATTAGGGGGAGCTCCACGTGCTTTAGCTTCACTTTTGAGGAGTTGTAGGAGTCCACTTCTTTTACAGTCTATGGTTAATCACGACAGACCTTGAGACAAATAGTAGTGTATCGTCTGCATAGCGACGAACCTCCCTCCACTAACATTTATGGCTTTCCATCACTTCTCCTTTGATTTGTCGCAGCTTTCCTTCCGTCCAGTTTTCCTCTCCTCTCCTGAACTCTCCCAGCCTTTCCCGTTTGTCATTCCCTCTCGTTTCCCTCTGCGTTTACATCCCCTCCAGTCAACAGCTACGGTGACGACGACGACGACGATGCCACAAGCTCCTCGGACAGCGAAGACGAGGTCCTGAAGCAGTTTGAAATCTCGGTGTCGCGCTCGCAGAGCTTCCGCAACGCGGCGGCGAACGTCGGCGAACAGCAGCAGGCGGAGCAGAGTCACCTGTCGTTGGGCCGACGCCACAAATTCACTCGCCTGTCAGACCAGGAGGAGGGCAGCACTGAGCCTTCTGACTGTGAAGCTACTGGACCCAAAGGTATCTATTTATGGTATTGGTATATTCCTTTTTATTCACAGTGATGTGTTTCTTTCCAATCTTTGTGATCAGTGCTGAGCAGGCAGCTGCCAACCGACCTGGTGCCTATCTGTGATTTTAAACTAGAGAGGTGATTATGTCGTTTTACTGCCGCTAAACTAGAGGCCTGCAACTCCCAACAAGCTGAAAACCAGACAGATCTTCCTCTAATCTGTGTAAATACTGTTTTTACTGCAGATTAGAGGCTGTGAAGAGCTCAGCGAGGCCCAGCAAACAGCATCAGTCGCAACGACACGTGTTTGCGCTCGGCCGTGTGTTTTTAGGCGAGGAGTCATGTGACGGCTCAAATGAGGCACATTAATGTGAAATGTACCAGGTTGATTCAAACCAGAATTATCCTTTTTGTTGGGAGCTTTTGTGAAAAGCGTTTCCACCTGAGCACAGGTCTGATGTTTGGGCTGAAGCTGTAACTCATCGCCTCCACCTTTAAGAGAACAGCTGGTGGTTGGTGGGCGGTGACCCCGTTCAGTCAGGTCACTCCGTCTCAACCTCTAGATTATGTTTTCCATCTTTAACCGACACGTGAACGCAGCATTGACATAACCCACAAATGAACGACACACACACACACACAGCGATGACTCACCACAGCCGTTGCCATGGTGAAGTCTCCGCGCTGCCATTGATATAACAGTCAGCCCGACCTTAATGACGGAGAATTGGAGATAATTGGTATTGATTGGTCTGAGGTACAGACTGTTCACAGAGCGTTCCTGTGTCAGGAAAAAGGCAGAGGTTTGACAGATGGAACAATGTGGCCTCTGGTAAGACACAGGTTTAACAAGCTGCTTTTAGATCTTTGTGACTAAATTAAAAGGAGTAGCATGTAGCGTTCATATCAGGGATGCTGTCCTCAACAAACATGTAGTTGAAAGACGATGTTTGTCTGAATTAAAAGTCAGTTTGACAAACAGAGATCCAAACATCCCTCCTCCCGTGGTTTAAAACCCTGTCGCCTTCCTCCTGCAGAAATGGAGGCTCCGAGCCATCAGGGTTTCATGGACCCGCTCTCTGCAGCGGTAGAAGAGATGGAGAAGGCGTCCATCGACTCTCTGGACAAACCTGCTGCAGACGAGGCGTCGGCCGCCAGGGCCAGCCCCGCCCCCAGCACCAACCGGCAGGCCGCCGACGGCAGCGAGGACACGGAGAAGATTCTGGATGAGGACAAAAACGAGGCCACAGACAGCTCCTCCACCTGGAGCCCGGAGGTACTGCACCCTGAGGTTAAACATGAGTAGCTTTAAAGTTGTTAAAATCATCTTCAACGTTTCTGACCAACAGACTCATCCTGTTCTGACCCGTTATCAAAACTGTATCATGATTACAGTGAGAGAAAGAGTTCCACACTCAACATAACCTTTAGAACCTTTTATGATCTGTCAAAGTTAATTACTTGAATCACACCTGGACTCTAGAGACCAGATCAGTGTTCACACCTGGACCTGTTTAACCTGGACTCTAGAGACCAGATCAGTGTTCACACCTGGACCTGTTTAACCTGGACTCTAGAGACCAGATCAGTGTTCACACCTGGACCTGTTTGACCTGGACCCTAGAGATCAGATCAGTGTTCACACCTGGACTCAAACCTGGACTCTAGAAACCAGATCAGTGTTCACACCTGGACCTGTTTAACCTGGACCCTAGAGATCAGATCAGTGTTCACACCTGGACTCTAACCTGGACTCTAGAGACCAGATCAGTGTTCACACCTGGACCTGTTTAACCTGGACTCTAGAAACCAGATCAGTGTTCACACCTGGACTCTAACATGGACTCTAGAGACCAGATCAGTGTTCACACCTGGACCTGTTTAACCTGGACTCTAGAAACCAGATCAGTGTTCACACCTGGGCCTGTTTAACCTGGACTTTAGAGACCAGATCAGTGTTCATACCTGGACTCTAACATGGACTCTAGAGACCAGATCAGTGTTCACACCTGGACCTGTTTAACCTGGACTCTAGAAACCAGATCAGTGTTCACACCTGGACTCTAACATGGACTCTAGAGACCAGATCAGTGTTCACACCTGGACCTGTTTAACCTGGACTTTAGAGACCAGATCAGTGTTCATACCTGGACCTGTTCAACCTAAACGCTTGAGACCAGATCAGTGTTCACACCTGGACTCAAACCTGGACACTAGAGACCAGATCAGTGTTCACACCTGGACCTGTTTAACCTGGACTCTAGAAACCAGATCAGTGTTCACACCTGGACCTGTTTAACCTGGACTCTAGAGACCAGATCAGTGTTCACACCTGGACCTGTTTAACCTGGACTCTAGAGACCAAATCAGTGTTCACACCTGGACTCAAACCTGGACACTAGAAACCAGATCAGTGTTCACACCTGGACTCTAGAGACCAGATCAGTGTTCACACCTGGGCCTGTTTAACCTGGACTCTAGAGACCAGATCAGTGTTCACACCTGGACTCAAACCTGGACATTAGAAACCAGATCAGTTTTCACACCTGGACTCTAGAGACCAGATCAGTGTTCACACCTGGACCAGATGTTATTACAGGGTCTAAACAGTTGCTTATAAATACATCAGCATTGGTGATAAATAGCGTTGAAATAACTCCCACGCTCTGGTCCCAGTAATTAGTGAATAAATGAATAAGTAAACAAACGGACACAGGGATTAACTGACCGCTGTGTCCCATCACTCTTGGCTATGAGGGGATTATCGCTCTGCCGTAATAATCTGCTCAGGTTTGATCTGGAAGAAAACGAACCAGACACGTCTCCTTTGGGTGGGGGGGTGTGGGGGCATGCGTATAAATAGTTGATATATTTCCTTCTCTCCCCGCGCGGCGTTGTCTAACAAACAGAAGCTCATGAATAATAATGTGTGCAAACAAAGTGTGTGTGGGAATACATTTTCTGAGACGCGTTCGTAGGAGAGCGGCAGTGTGGGATCTAACAGCCTCTCAGTCATCAAATGAATCGCACTTTGAAACTGGGCGCAATCTGTGCTGTTGGCCTCACACACACACACACACACACACACACGCACACACGCACACACGCACACACACGCACACACACACGCACACACACACACACACACACACACTGGTCCATGTGATCCTGCTTCATAAATAACAAACCAGGCTGGATCAGTGGAGCTACAGAAATCCTACCACAGTCTGTCCATGTCCTCATTGTCTTCTCCTAGAGTTGGTCTCCTGTAGCGTCTTAACGTCTGTCTTCTTCTTCTTCTTTCAATTTTTGGTAGCTTGGCGCTATCCAGCCACCACTAATAAAAAAGAAGAAGATGTTTTGGTGCTACTTAATTTTAAATAAATGTCAGAAAAAGCTCCAAACCTTTCTTCATCTTCGCAGTCAGATCTTATGTCAGATGTGCAGATCAGTCCGTAACATCTGTGAGGCCTTCATGAGCAGCTTTGGTCAGAGCATATGTAGAGTTTAGTTTGATGCCTCTAATTTTATTAAAGATTAAACATTTCTTTATTTATCTTTTTTTCTTGTCAGCAGGAGCAGCCTCCCCGCGACGAGGTCTCGACTCAGGCCGTTTCTTCTTCCCCTCGAGTCCCCATCTCTAAATGCGGAGACCTGGTCCTCTCTCTGGAGTACCGGCCCGACTCGGAGAAGCTGCTGCTCTCCGTGGTGGCGGCCCGGGACATCCCGGACAAGGCTCGCAGCGGCATGGACTCCTGGCAGGTGCACATGGTCCTGCTGCCCGCCAAGAAGCAGCGGCACAAGACGTCGGTCCAGAAAGGCTCGCTGCCGCACTTCAACGAGACCTTCCGCTTCTCGCGCCTGGAGCCGTCCGACCTGCAGGTGTCGGCCATCAGGTTCAGGCTGTACGCGCTGGGGGGCCGGATGTCCCGTGAGAGGATGATGGGGGAGAAGGTGCTGCGCTTAGGAGGGCTCAACGCGAACGGTGGGACGATGGAGACGACGCTGGTTCTGGAGCCTCGAAGTAACCTCAAGGTAAGGGCAGTGTTTGAAACGTGTTTACGTTAGGTTGAATCGACCAAAAGAGGGCGTGGCCACTTCTTTAGAGTTCCTCATGACAGGAGACAGTCAAATAACTTGTTTACTTGAGGGCGCAATGATCATCAAACTAAATCAAAGGCTTTAAAATGCACATATGATGCTGCTTAAGAGTTTTTGTCCCGTTAAAAATGTCCCAAAACCTGTTTCCCGTCATGAATCAATGAGCTACAGCAGCTAGCTCCAACACTACTGTTTCTTACAGGGTTGATGGAGATTGAAACTACCTTCTACTACATTTCAGAGTCTCTGTTTGGTCTCCTCAGAGCCTGGGCTCCCAGCTGAGTCTGTCTGCTGTGTCTCAGAGCGACAGCGCCTCGTCCACTCAGTCCCTGACCCACGGCGGCGTCCCCGAGCTGCTGGTGGGTCTCTCCTACAACGCCACCACGGGACGCATGTCTGTGGAGCTTGTCAAGGGCAGCCACTTCAGAAACCTGGCCATCAACCGGCCACCAGGTCTGCAGGAAGCCACAAATATGTAAAATATTAAAAATAGATGTATTTATATTCAGCTTCTCCGCTTCTTCTTCTTCTTCTCTGGTCCAGACACGTACGGGCGGCTGACTCTGCTGAACTCGGTTGGTCAGGAGATCTCCCGGTGTAAGACGTCGGTGCGTCGCGGCCAGCCCAACCCCGTCTACAAGGAGACGTTTGTCTTCCAGGTGGCGCTGTTCCAGCTGTCGGACGTCACGCTGCTCGTCTCCATCTACAACCGCCGCAGCATGAAGCGCAAAGAGATGGTGGGCTGGATCGCCCTGGGCCAGAACAGCAGCGGCGAGGAGGAGCAGCTCCACTGGCAGGACATGAAGGAGGGTCGAGGTCAGCAGGTCTGCCGCTGGCACGTCCTGCTGGAGGCGTAACACCCCCCGTCCAGCAGGACCAGGCGGAGGAGGAGCTGTTCGTGTCTGCAGAAAAGCAAGAAAAAGACACTATAAAGAAACACCTACCTTCTCTTTGTCTTGTGTTTTAAAGCGGAAGGGAGTTTGTTATTGACTTGCAGAGCGGAGGATCGCGGGTGACGTTTGCAAGGCTCAAGGATTCAAGGCCTCTCCACCTCGTCGTCGCATCCATCCAAACCTGGAAGAGCGTCAAGCACCCGGCTGGCTGGTTTGAGTCAGCACCGAGAACAAACTCATCAACCCTCAGAGGCTGGCAGCAGAAGCTTCAAAGGAGAATAATGATTCAAGGCTACTCCACAAAAGACACCGAAATTGAATTCACTGGTGAGATTTCTGAAGTGGCGCGGATGAAGATAAAACGTTTCTCGTCTCAGTAAAAAACAAAAAGGAAGCTCTGTCAGCCTCCAGGATTCGCCCAGAGTTTGTTCTTCCTGCTGCACTTAACGCGTCGCGTTAGAAAGAACTCGGAGGTCTTTGACAAATCAGTGGAAAAGTAAAGTAACCTGCAGAGCGAGGCGGTTAACATTAGCGTCACGTCGTGTTAAAAACGCCGCAGGTTTGTCTCAGACTGAAGTCCGCCGTCAGCTAACACTTAGCAACAAAAGGCACAGTAACAAATAGAATATATATCAACCGTCTTTCCACAGTCGTTCATCACAGAGCACAAGAGCATCGATCTGCACAAACGCCTCCACCATTAAAACAGTTCCTTCCCAGAAGCTAAAGCAGCTCTGTCTGCTAAAAAGCTCACATTTGCATTTGTAGACACAGCAGGAGGCACGTGAATAGATCTAAGAGTCATGAGTAACTCTACAACAATTATGAGATTATTAAAACATTTCTTTACCAACCGCCAGTTTCCTTCACAAACATCTCCATACATGCAACCTGCAGTTTGGGCTTCAACTAACCAATCATCAACTTTTATTTTTTTGTGATTTAGTTTGACAAACCCTGAACTGAAACTGCCAAAAGCTAAATATCAGATCTTAAAAACCTCTCTAAATCTAGCCCGGACGCCAGACCTGCTTCCTCTGCTCACAACTTGTTTGTGTCAGATAGTTGATCTGGAGTCTCTCCTTTGGGAACTGATTCTGCTCCTGCAAAAATCAGCCGGGCCAATCAGATCGCCTGGGTGGCGTGGCTTAACGTGGTGCTTGACAGTAGTCATACACGTCATCTGAGCGCCGTGGAGGTTAATTTGTTTACAGCGAAAAGGGGCGAACGCTTTTAGGAGTCCACGTCACGATATTAACAGCGAAACTTGATGTCTTAAAAAAATGTGTCACAAAAAAAAAGTTGATGTTTACACCAAATATTATCTACGGTAAAAGGTTGTTGGATAGTTTTTGGTTTTTGAACTCAGAGCTACACTGTAAAACATGCAGGAAGTTAGTGCTGCATGACGTTTAACTTAACATGGCAATCTAGAATATTTAGAATATTTTAATTTAGTAATTAAATTGCTATCTCTTGCTAACTGTGGTAATATTGCATATCAATACAATTATATTAGAATTCTTGCATTTGCAGTTTTTCCGACTGGATGTCTGGGGAAACAAGTGATGGGATTCACACCTGCAGTTACAACTTATTGCCACATGCGTCGCTACAATCGCACTTTTTAAAAACAACAACAAAATAAATCATTTTATTCTTTACAAGTTAATTCAAGTTAATTTCCTGAACTTATAAATATGAATTGGCTGCTGATAGTTTGATTACGTCATTAAAGTATGTTTTTAAATATGATTTTTCTTGCGTTTAACCAACTAATAAAAATTTTGCACATTGTAGTTACGTTAAAAAGTGACTACAGTTAATTAACATGGTGGAAAAGGTGGCAAGTTATCTGCATAATTGACCAAATATTTGTTTTCCCATACAAGCTTTAAGTTTTAAAAATGAAACTTATAAACACGTAATAGGTTGAAATTTCAAGAAACTAGTTTACATAAAAGTCTATCAAGCATTCCAGTAAATGTAAGGATCTATGTGTAAAATCAAAGTAGTGGTATGAGTTTAATTTTACCGTGAAGCTTTAAAATGTGAAACGGAACAGAAGCACAGATCTTTCAAAGACATTTCATTCACATTCAGCGCTCATTCATATTCCCCAAACACTCGTGCTACTACAGGCAGGAAGCCCAGCAGCTGGAGACTCTTAACCCCGTTGGGATGAGCCTCATCAACACTGAATGATGTTATTTGGCTTCGGCTCAGCCTCCTTCACGCCGCAAAGCTGATTTCAGCACCCACTAATGCTGAGCTGAAAAGAGGCTTTAAATATCTCGCTGCAGCTGTTAATAACATGCACTGAAGAACCCTGGAAGTGTTCCTCGCCATCCAACACTCTCTCTGCGGTAATTAGCTGTTACAGCTGTGGAATCGTACGGTGCGATGACGGTAATGCTGCTGCTGCTGCTGCTGCTCATCTTCTTCCCGTCTGAGCATCTTTTAAGTCATAAGGCAGCGGTTCAGCCCGGAGGTGGGATTAGATGTGTTTGTGTCGACAGATACTGTTGCTGCAAAGCCCTCAGGGGTTCACGCACTAACAGCAGAGGTCTGTTTACTTGAGCGTTTTTTATTTTTGGCCTTTCAAACTGTAACCAGAGGCAGTTACAAGACATTTAATAGCTAAGTAGAAGTCAGAGAGTAATTACTTTCACGACGCCGAGCGTTACTAATTAAGGCTGATGCTCACATTCAGGAGTTAGTTCAGTGGAATTACAACAAATTATTATTTCACCACTGAACCCATAAAATCTTCATCACTTCTCATTTACCACGACCTTTTGTACAAGAACACTTAAATGACTTCTGTTAATTATGTCGTATGGTAATCAGGGAAGCTTCCAGCAGCAGAAAGATGAGTTTTTTTTGTTTTTATTACAAAGATGATGTGTTGAATAAAGTCGTCGTTATGTGTGTGTTAAATGCTGGAACCAAGCCGTTTGTTTAAAGTGCAGATGTGTAATGACGACTATTCCACTTATAAATGAAGCACGGACGAAGAATAGGAGTGCTGCAGCTAGCTTCCCAGGGCATTAATGTTTATTTTTCATATTTTTTTGTTATTATTTTATATATAATGTAAGAATGCTAAATACTAAAAGACCAAAACAGTTAAAGTCTAAGACCACAACAAAGACCAAAGTCCCATTAGCTTCTGTTGCATTAGCATCTATTCCATTAGCTTCTTTTCCATTAGCTTCCGTTGTATTAGCCTCTGTTGCAGCAGCTTCTATTGCATTAGCTTCTCTTCCATTAGTGTGTATTCCATTAGCTTCCGTTGCATTAGCTTCTATTCCATTAGCTTTTCTTATGTTAGCTTCTGTTGCGTTAGCTACTGTTGCACTAGCTGTGGTTGCATTAGCTCATGCAACAATATGTGCAGTTTTTTTCTGTTCGTATTGAAATTAATGGGATTCAGACAAAGAAAAAACATTTTTAACAAATGAAAACAGATTTTATTAGCCTTAGCATGCTAGCTTATTAATGTAACCCATATGAGTGGTTTAAAAACGCTTATGTCTCCAAATAGTGCACAGAAAAAATGAAACTGTCTAATGCTACCTTCAAATGAAATTCGTAAGCTTGTAATAAAATGGGAAGTCGTAGTAAGAGTTAGCTGTTTTATGCTAATGCTAACTGAAAGTAGCTTAAACTCAAACGCTCTTAATCTCTGTATGTAAGTGAAAATCCTTTCATGGCTAATCAGTAACTTGCTATTGCTAAAGCTAACCTTACTCAGTATAGCCTGTTTCACAGTGTTACTACTCTAGGCATGCTAATGTTAGCATCTTACGTTGTCGCACTTCCAGAAAAACATTTCCTTGGCTTTAACTGTTAAAGTCAAAGTTTCCAAACTCCAAAACAAATTTCAGTGTTTGAACAGAAACATGGGGTTTTGTGCTGCTGTACAGTGTGATGGTCTTAACTATAAATAGGTTTTGTTTGGCGGATGAGTCATACCTGTCACCAGACTTGATACCAGCACTCCTATTCTACTGGCTTCATTCTGGTGGGTGTAGAGCAGTGACCTGAACTATATTTACTGCACAGATGGATATATTTGATGCATGTCGAGCTGTTGTACAGAATCTCTCACTCTATTATATTTTTTAAGATAGTGTTTAATGTTCCTAAATATTGTTAAGAGATCGTGTTTACATATCTGCATGCTCAGTTTAAGATCCCAGAGGGTTGTATTCCAGATGTGAGATAATCAGATTGTGCTGCAGATGTTATACCGTTGATTCTGATGAAGTGCCTGTAACATTTGGACATGAAACATATCCACCGTGACAAAGAGATGAAGCATGAAGCCTTTGTTGTTGTTCCCTGTGAATGCTGCTGCTGTAGGACTGCATGCGTGGAAGGTTTACTCTTCAGGGCCTGGACCAGGGCGGAGGTTTTCAGACTCAGTCAGGAAGGAAGGAAGTCCAGACTCTGGAAACCCCAGACCAGAGATAAAAGCCTCCACAAAGCAGGTCTTAAACTTTTTGAAAGTTATTTTCTTTCACACGTTAATCACAGATAAGCTTGAAGTACATAAACGTATAGCTCTTATATGACTTTTACTCGGTTACTTCATCTGTATAATTTAGCACAATCCATTTAATTAACTGTATTTCCCACTCTTTCCAGATCATCAATCTAAATGTGTATCATCTTTACGCATTAAGTATGGGGTGCCATTAGCCTAGCTTAGCATAAAGACTGGACACGCTTAGCCAGGATCTGTTTAAGCTTTAAAATTCTCTCTCCTAGCATATTTGGAGGCTTCAAAATGAAACTGCGCTATTGAGTACAAGCTACAGTTTGGCGTCTGTGTAGCTGTCTGGTTTATTTATTTCTTGGCAAATAACAATCAAACCCATTAGCAACTTAAAAACACACCTTTCCGCCGCATTCCGGAAAGTTTAAACGTGGTGCAGTTGCTTAAAATAGTTTTAAACTTTGCACAAAGCCAGGCTAGCTGTTTACCTCTGCTGCTACCTATGGTTTTGTAAAGCTAGGCTAATCGGCCGCTACTTCCTGTTTTAGCTTTTCGCACAAAGATCAGCAAAAGAATAAATGTGCTGAAATGCCCAACTGGTCCAATTTAAGGTTCAAGCCTTCTTTCAGTTTGATTTTTAAAACATTATCCTGATGTTTTTTGGAGAAAGTGAGCAGAAATGTAATGACGGTTTATTTCTACTTCTGTTGTTTATGCTAAGCTAGGCTAATTGCTCGCCTGTTGCCTGCTAGCTATTGTAGCTATAGCACCTCGAAAGGAGAGAGAACATCCAAAGGAATTTTCACGAGTTGTTTGTTAACAGTTAATCATAATCACCAAGGTGAGACTTTGGTGAGAGTTTGAACGCCCACAATCCACCCCAACCACCTCCTGCTGACAATGATGCAGTTCACATGTTTAGCCAGGACGTATGTTGCACTAAATAACATAACTGCAAAGAACAATTTAGTTCCCTATAAGGTCTAATTTGGTTTTTAAAGCTGTCACACTCTTTGTAGACCTTCCTCGCTGTGCACAGGTGTCTGAGGTCAAGTTAAAAGTCGTGGGAACACAAAGAACACAAAGAAAGTTTAGATTAAATGAACCAAACAACATGAGGAGTCTGATCCTGATTCTGTTCAGACTGTGGTCCCGTAGCCCTGGTCTGGGCCGTGCATGCTGAGCACCCAGGAAGCACCTTTTTGTACCAAGTTGTGTCGTTGCCAATAAAACCCAGAAGATCCTGTGGTAACGTCTGGCTGCCATCTGTTTTCTCGGGGCTTCCTCTTCTGCCTGAGCTCTGTTTAGGTGTTAAAAAAAAAAACAACCTAGTGATGGTCGGTGGAGATTTCCAGTTTTAAACCGTTGTCAGAGGAAATCTCCGGATTAGAGATTAGGGAACGTATCTTGTGTTTTTTTTTGTTTTTTTTGGGAGAATCTCTCCTAATCTTTGGTAACAGATGCCTTCGATTTAACCTACAAACACAGATTTGCTGCTTGTTCATTAGCTGTTCAGTGTCAAGTCCGTGATCTGAGAGTCTTTAGTCTTTGTTTACTCTGGATGCACAGATTTGGAAAAGAGTTTTGGTGACGTACAAGCACAACTACAGCTGGTGTTTATTTTGGAAATGGGCATATATAACAAAATATCTATAAGTTGTTCATGTATGTCAGCATGTTGAAGAGAATTGAATTGTTTTAAGTAAACTGACTGACTTTTAAGGCAGTAGCTAAATAATAAATGTTAAACACAATTTGTTATTATTCCCTAATTTATCAAGATAATTTGATTTGTTTTAACAACGTATGAAACAACCACAAATATATGAAACATGTCTGCAAATGGCCACAAAGATATAAACAACTGAAACCAGGCCTGGCAAGCCATTTACCATTACTAATGTTTATGCTAAGCTAGGCTAATTCCCTCCTGGTAAGAGTAGCAGCCATCTTCCTGCCTAACTTGCTCACATATTGGTTCATAACAGAGCTTAGCATTGCATAAAGACTGAAAACAATACTAAACCAGGTTAGTTGTTTACTTCTAGTGCTAATGTTTATGCTAAGCTAGGCTAATTGCCTCCTGGTAGGAGTAGTATCCATCTCCTTGCCTAAATTTCAGCAAAACTCTCACATATTGGTTCGTAACAGAGCTTAGCATAGCATAAAGACTGAAAACAATACTAAACCAGGCTAGTCGTTTACTTCTAGTACTGATGTTTATGTTATGCTAAGCTAGGTTAATAGCTTATAATTTCCTGCCTTTGGTCAATCTGGAAAAAGTAATGTTATGTTTGTAAAGATACTTTAGACGAGTTGGTTTGTTTTTTTGGACAAGCCAGGGTAGATATTTGGAACTAATGTTTATGCTAAGCTAGGCTAATCACCTCCCAGTTGCTGCTTCATGTCTTGTGCATGAACATGCGAGTAGTATCTATCTTTCTGCCTAACTCTCTACAAAAAAATCACGTTTGTTCATAAAGGAGCTTAGCTTAGCATAAAGACTAATAAACAAAAGCTAGCTGTTTACCTCTACTACTAATGTTCATGCTAAGCTTGATCTTGAATCCCTGTTTTGCCAGGATTAAATGATTTTTATTTTATTTATTTTATTTAACTTGGACAAAGCCAGACTTTGGTCCCTGAATTCTAAAAGTTTGGTGAAGATCAAATCTCAAACAGGAAAAAGCAAAGATGGGTTTGAGGAGAAGTTGCGGTAAAAGCAACAGAGACCGAGCTGCGCTGGTTGGATGCGGGGAGACGAGGGCTGATGCTCACGCAGTCTCCTAGCAACAGGAAACATCTGCCTCCGGGAGGACCAATCAGCGGCGTCTCCTGTTGCTGTGAACGGAGATATTTTAGGAGTCTGGAGAGCGGCAGCACGTCTCACCCCTCGACTAGGAGCTGGAGCTCTGCACCCCGCCTCCATCCTCCATCCTCCACCCTCCGACCGCTGGAACCGACACGGACTCAGACTTCAGGCCGAGCTGGAGCGACGACAGGTCGGTGTGAGGACGCTGGATGCTCCGCGGTGAGAGAGAGAGAGAGGAGGACTCTTTAACCGGGATTTACTGCAGCAGGACACGGTTACATTCAAAGGTAAGAAGCTTTCATTTAGATTTAATGATGGAAGTTAAGGCTTTTATTTAAGATGCACAGATTAAGGAAGTGAAAATGGTTTTTAAATTTACTTTAGAAAAGTAAGAAATGTGTTGAGAATCTCACAAATTAGTTTTATTTGTGTGAATCAGCTGCAACTAACCAAATGACACAAGCATAGATTCATCCCATGATTTAAAATAAAGAAAACTGATTTTAAATATTAATAAATAAGAAAATAAACTAAGCTGGTGACAGATTCTGCTGATTCCTAAAGGAAGATTGAAACTGACGGCATGTAAATTATTTAAAAATGAAGCTTTTGTGACTTTAGCTGCCATAAAATTCATCTGTTTTAAACCTTAAGCTGCACAAACCCACATTTGATTTCATATAAGCTGCAGATAAAAGCAGTTTACTGTTATTTATGAATGCAGGTGTAGTTTGTGCAGAGTTGCCGGCTGCAGCAGCTCCTTTAAATCACATGTTTTTAATGTTGTTGCCTTCAGTGAGGCTGTCTGCTGCTGCAAATGACTGAGCTGCTGTTACAAGGTTCTAGTCAGACCTTGAGTTCATGATGCAAACTATAAAAACAATCAGATGAATCTGTTCATTAAGTTCACGCTAAGACACCGACCTCCTGTTCCAACTTATTTCTGCTGCAAACAAAACAAACACACACATGAAACACGGCGTCACAGACACACACTCGTCCCACGCAGCCTCCATCACATGCAGCACTTGGACGGTAGAAAGTGTGTGAGTCACCGCGGCAGCTTCAGGGGAGACGGCGTGGACGTTTCGCAACCGCCGAGCTTCCCACTCTGTTTCTGATTGATTTTCAATAACAGCCCCCTCATGCAGCATCTTATCTCTCCTCATCCTCCTCATCCTCCTCCTCATCCTCCTCATCCTCCTCCTCTTCTTCATTCTCACACATTCAAATGAGCAGATTTTCACTAACACACATCTCTAAATGCATTTCACCAAAAAAGCAAAATGAATGGATCCAGTCATTAGATTTTATTATTTGACTTTTTCTCATATTTATCTTCTTAAATATTTTGTTGTTTCACCTGTTTCATTATTTTATATATATTATTTTTTTATATTTGTTTATTTTTTCTCATAATTTTTTTAATTTCTGTTTTAATCACGTATTTATTTAATTTTTTTTTTCAGTTTAGTTTTTAATATATTTATTGCATCTGTTTCATTTTATATATATATAGATATTATTTTTTTATGTTCATTTTAATTTTTTAATCATTTATTTTATTTTATTTTGTTTATTTTTAAATATATTTATTGCATCTGTTTCATTTTATATATGTATATTATTACATGTTACATTTTTCTCATTTTTCATTTAAATTTTTAATTCACTGTTTTAATCATTTACTTATTTAAAAATGTTATATATATATTTTTTAGTATATTTTTCTTTTCAAATATTTTATTGTTTTATTTTTTATTATTATATATATTTTATATAAAATTATATTAGTTTTTTATTTTTTATTTTTTTTCCAATTTTAGTTCATTGTTTTAATCATATATTTATATATATATGTTATATTTTTTATAATGATTTTTTTTCCATTCCTCCTCCTTCCTGTTTTGTTCCTCATGCTCCGGTTCTTCTTCTTCTGTTGCTCAGATTAAATCTTTTAGCTGTAACCTATGATTACAGAAAACGTTCTGGTGTCGTGGACGCTCTAAAATGCCATCGGCCTCTTCTGCATCCAGAAATTCAAGATGAAGAAGTTTCTGTGTTTGTGCTCTGGTGTCTTTGACCCACTTCCTCCTCCTCCTCCTCCTCCTCCTCTCTCTGCTCGTCTTCTCTGCAGGAGTCTGAGGGCGATGAGGCTCAGATCAGCTCTGGTTTAAACTCCGCTCAGAGATCTGAGAGTCTGTCTGAGGAGCATCAGCGCCAGGTAACGTCTCACTGTCTAACGTTCTGCTTTAATGCTCTTCATCATTTCAAATGTTTAAGTGTCCTCTTCTTTATGTTGACTCGGTCGACCTCTAGTGGCCAAAAGAAACAACAACACCCTGACACAGATTAGCTTTACAGGGATTAGTCTTTAAATAAATAAATCAGCTGTTCACACACTTTTTTCTTTACTGTCCCAAATTCACACGAATAAAAATAAACCACCAACAAAGTCATAAATCCTTAGTGTTAGTGTAGCGTTATAAATGTAGAACCCAGAACCTTCTGTCTGTGAGGCATCAGTGCTACCGATGCTCCAGATTATCAAGAAAGAAAAATCTAAACCACGACGCAAAGCGTTTAGTTCCCTCCAAACAATCTCACATCAATCTGACGTCAGCCGTCACCTTTAAAGGATTCTCTGTTCAGACTGAAGGTCCTGTGATGAGTCACGCTTTTCATTCAAACACAAACCAAAGCAGCGTTCTGCTCTCATGGCTCTGGTCTTCTTCTTCTTCTTCTTCTTCTTCTTCTTCTTCTTCTTCTTCTTCTTCTTCTTCTTCTCCTGCAGCGTCCCCTTCCCCAAGAGAGAGACCAAACCATTCAACAACGTCGAAAGTTGCTTACTTCAAGAGGAAATATGCGGAGGAGGAGGATCTACACGGAGGCCTACATGGATATTTACAAAAAGTACAAATCCTTCTTTTCTATGTTCCCTCCGTTACTTTCACTCTCCCTCGTGTCCTTGAGCTTCATTCAGAGGTCGTGTAGAGTCTAATTATCCTCCTCTGCCTCTGAATGAAACCTTAGACTCAGCTCCTCTCTGATGATGAACTGACTCTGCTCCAATCAGATCATTTGGGGGCGGAGCTTAATGTGGTGATAGACAGAAGAGTAATTAGTTTGTGATTGGTTGGAGGAAGAGCCAGATGATGAAGATGTATTCAGCTGAAACACATCCCATAATAAAATCCAGACCAGACCAGAGGAGACGAGACAGAGACAGAGACAGAGACAGAGACACAGACCAGACAGAGACAGACAGAGACAGAGACAGAGACTGAGACACAGACCAGACAGAGACAAGACAGAGACAGAGACAGAGACAGACACAGAGACAGACAGACAGACAGACAGAGACAGAGACAGAGACACAGACCAGACAGAGACAGAGACAGAGACAGAGACAGACAGAGACAGAGACAGACAGACAGAGACAGAGACACAGACCAGACAGAGACGAGACCAGAGACAGAGACCAGACAAAACCAGACCTGACGAGACGAGATGAGATAAGACGAGACAGAGACCAGACCAGACCTGACAGAGACAGACAGAGACGAGACAGGGACAAGACAAGAAGGTTAATAAAACAAGTCCAGAGCAGTCTTTGGTTCCTGGTTATCCATGTGCAGCAGCAGCAGCTTCTCTCTCGTTTAGCTGTTTTCTTCATCATTTTAAGTTAAATTCTTTTTTAAAGGATCACACTCGTCCGTTTCTGTATTTTTATTTTAGGTAACGTCATCTCCTTCCTTCTCTCTTTCCACTCACAGCACTTGATCCTGCAGGAGGACCGGAGCTGCATCCTGAAGCTGTCCCTGGAGAAGCTGAGGTTCCTGGAGGACCCAGAGGCCTACCTGAGACGCTCCGTCCTCATCAACAACCTGCTGAGGAAGATCCACCATGAGGAGGAGGAGCTGGAGGCCGAGGAGGAGGAGGAGGAGGAGGAGGAAGGAGATGAGGATGAAGTAGAGGAAGAGGAGGAGGTTATCGGGGAGAGGGGGCAGCGGAGGCTCCTGTACCCCGACAGGAAGAGGGTGAAGGTGCTGGTGACCGACTGCTGCTCTCCGCCGTTCGGCCTGGAGGAGCTGCAGCATTACCGCCTGGTGCCGTGTTACCCGTCGGCTGGCTGCCTGTACAGCCTGGGCCCCTGCACCGGCCTCGGCCCAAACCAGGTCCTGCTGTACAACCTGGACGACAACGGCTGAGCGTCCTGGCCTCGCTGACATGCTCAAAACTGGAAGAATCAGGCAGGAGGGACGCTGCTGCCCGTCCGTTTACGACTAAGAGCCTCTGAGGGACACGTGTCTCCAGCTCTCAGACTTCTTCTTCTTCTTCTTCTGCCTCAGGATCAACAGGGTCTCTGGTGGTGATGCTACAGTCACTGCTACTTACCCTCTGTGCAGAAACCGGCAGCTTGCTGTTGTGTCGCTGACTTTTTATTTTTATTGTCACAGATTCAGGGATCTATGCGGACCATACGCAGGCTACTTCTGATGCAGAACCTCCGCTGGCGTGCTTGTCTTTTTATGCTCCGTAACATTCGCTGGACGCCGTGAAGCCTCCTCGTCTGACTGCTCCTTTCTTTAGACGTCGTCAGCGCTCTGCTGTCCTCTGCTGTCCTCTGCTGTCCTCTGCTGTCCTCTGCTGGAGGAACAGCTCATCAGTTGCTCCTGGTTAAACCTGAACTCCAAAATGAACAAACACAAGGGCTTAGTAATGAAGTGACACATCCTGCTCTTGTATACATGTAAAAAAACAACAACAACACTGTTTAATCATAGAACTGATGCCAAATACTGCACATTAACAACGTGTCACACATATTAAAGTTTATATTCAGTGCTTAGGACGTGCTTAAAATGTTCAAATGTGGCAGCAGTCATTTTACTTTCTTTAACCTTTTTATTTTTTTAAAAAAGAACAAAAGTCACGCGACCAAATTGAGTTTTTGTGAATGAGGTGTTTTTTTTCCAGGAAGCAGAATTCCTTTAACTGATATTTAAACAGCAGCTGAGATGGTTTTTGTTTTGTTTTTTTGTTATTTAAGTTTCTAAAGCAGACACTAATGTGATTATTGATGATTCATCTGTGTGCTCTGAGTGTTCAGTGTCTGTCCAGGAGTTTTACCGACTCAGAAAATGTGCATCTTGATAACAATCACTACCATGGAAGAAAAGAAAACCAGAAAAAAATAAATAAAGGCAACTATTCAAGAGAAGCTTAATATTTTAAAGCAAGAATTTATATTTTGATGAAAATGCTTATTCCATATTTAAGATAAACTATTTTGAAAAAAGGCCTTAAAAACATTTTTTTCAGGTGATTGATTATCAAATAATAATAAAGGAATGTGATGATGGTTTGATGTCTTTCATTTGTTGGAGTTTTATCTATCTATCTATCTATCTATCTATCTATCTATCTATCTATCTATCTATCTATCCATCCATCCATCCATCCATCCATCCATCCATCCATCCATCCATCCATCCATCCATCCATCCATCCATCCATCCATCCATCTATCTATCTATCTATCTATCTATCTATCTATCTATCTATCTATCTATCTATCTATCTATCTATCTATCTATCTATCTATCCATCCATCCATCCATCCATCCATCCATCCATCCATCCATCCATCCATCCATCCATCCATCCATCCATCCATCCATCCATCCATCCATCCATCCATCCATCCATCCATCTATCTATCTATCTATCTATCTATCTATCTATCTATCCATCTATCCATCTATCTATCTATCTGTTTGCAAAGCGCGGTCACGTTACGTCATGACGTAACACATCTATTGTACGTGCACGTCGGAACCGCTGCTGCCTTCATGAACTCCCTGTAAACGTAGAGTTTTGGTTTAACAAACATCAATTCAGGAAGATTTTAGTAATAAAGCATTATTTTCTCTGTGAGTTTTAGCAAACTCCATATTTATGTTTTTGTTTACATGTTACCTTGTGCCTTTTATGTTAAAAGTTAAACCAGCCACGAATATATACAGTTTACTGTAATCTCCATTTGATTTTTAAACTTTCCTATCAACTAAAAAAAAGCCTGTATATTGCCTGTGTAGCAATTAATCTTGAGCTAGGATTAAAAGTGTAAATTTATTTGAGTTCGCGCCTCTACATGCAAAAGTGAGAAAGTGATCCAGATTGACGGTTGGAGAAAGAATTACGAGATTTCCGATTGCACCGAAAGGCAGCATGAAAGGCGCTCTCCCAGTGTGCCCCGTGCATCTGTCAGTTGCAGGTAGCGGGACATTGAACGCGCCCGGACCTCGTCTCACAGTTCGGTTCGTCAGTTATCATCTAACTGAAAGCCGTTTTTCTTATTTGTTTTAAATAAAACGAGTCGCTGTTACACTTTGCTGCACTTTACACGCGGTTTTTGTGGGGGTTGTCTTTTGAGCGCAGCTTTGCCGTGATGCTCGGGTTAGTTAGCTAGCTAACGTTAGCCGGGCAGCTAGCATCAAGTGCTCGGGGAGAAAGTAGCGGAGTCCGTGTTCCCTTCTCCCGGGGCTGCGCGCCTTTAAACCCGGGCTTAAAATGGAGAAACTTAAAGAGCTCTTCCAGGATCTCCAGGACCCTCACCTCGTCGCCCGCTTTCAGCACATCTGCGGCGTGCGAGGGACGTTTCCGAGAGGCGTCACGACCACCGACGGCGGCAGTAAGGCAGCAGACCGGACTCACTCACACAACAACGGGGCTTGCCATCACCACATCCCCGGACCAGAGAGCGACAATCTGGCCGTTATAGGAGCCGGAGAAGGGGAGACAATTCAAACCACAGCAGCGGGTCTTCGGAAGAGGATTGCGGATTCAAACCTCACGCATGGAAGTGAAAACGCTCCCCAGAACGGCTCTGCTGTTTCTGCAGGGACCGCCAGAGGAGAGGACGGTCGCAGGACAACTGGACCGGACTCCTCCGGGGAAACCGAGCCAGAGGCGAAGGAGAGGGAGCCCGGCTGCCCTCCGCGGAGCAGCACGGTGAAGCCGCTCCGTAAGAACTCTCTAACGGGCGACGTCGGGCAGGAGTTCCTGATCGAGGACCGGTTCCTGTACTACCTGTTCACCTTCGGAACCGAGCTGGGCAACGAGCTCTTCTACATCGTCTTCTTCCCGTTCATCATGTGGAACGTGGACGCCTTCGTGAGCAGGCGGCTGATCATGGTGTGGGTGTGGGTCATGTATCTGGGACAGTGCACCAAGGATGTGATCGGCTGGTCCCGGCCGGCCTCCCCCCCGGTGGTCAAGGTGGAGGTGTTCTACAACTCGGAGTACAGCATGCCGTCCACACACGCCATGTCCGGCACCGCCATCCCCTTCTCCCTGTTCTTCATGACCTACAGCCGCTGGGAGGTAAAGTCACTAACACACACACAGTCAGTGCTGGGCATGAGAAGAAGGAGAAGTGGAAGGAGACGCTTCCTCCTGATCTCTACCCGGGAATAGAGGAAGTTGAGATTTTTCTTAATATGTGCGAATTCCCATTCCTTGCGTGCAAGAGAAACCCAATCTGTGAACAGAAAGTCCAGGTTTCCCTTTTAGAAACCGCATTAAAACTAAAAGAAATCAACCTTTTCAACATTGCATCTGAAGACTCTGTTGTCCAAATAATCAAAAAGGTTAAAAAAAAAAGGCAACTGGATGTTTTGCACTCATCTATGTAGTGGTGAAACGTCTTCTCTGAAAACTCCAGCTGCCTTTTTTGAACCTTTGTTGGATAAACCATGACCTGGATGACTGAGACCTTCCACAGTCCCTTTACAAATAACTTTCACAAACATGAAGGGTAATAATAACTGCTGCATTTATTGCTAAGTTCTGCATCATTCTATTTGTTGACTCTTCACCTTACAGGTCTGATAAGAACAACATAAAAGCCTCCAACAGCTCCCTGCAACCCTAAACATAAACAGGAGCTTTTATTTATTTATTTATTAAACTTTTAATTATTATTTATTCTCAGAACATAGTGTAAATTTCTGTCTGCCACAATTAATCCGAAACCAAATGACCTGAACATGTCCCAGAAACCAAAGCTCCTCCCTTTTCTTTCTTTGATTCGTTGCTGATTTCCTCATCAATGAACTGATGCATCCTCTCACCTCTCCCTGGCAATTAGTTGTTAATAATTAACTGGACGTTTTCAAAGTTAACACCTTATCTGTTCTTAAAAAACAACCTAGATAAATAAACAGTGAATGTTTAATCAGGTCCTGCTTTCACTTTTCAGAAATACTCAGATTTTGTTTTATTAATTGCTCCGATTAGATTTAAAGGGATGGGACAGATCTGTGAAGTTAAATTGAATCAGCAGCTGTTGCTCTGATTGAAAACAGCCTCAGTAGCCCTGGTCTTAGCCCTGGTCTTAGCCCTGGTCTTAGCCCTGGTCTTAGCCCTGGTCTTAGCCCTGGTCTTAGCCCTGGTCTTAGCGCTGGGTCCTGCACTCTGGGATCTGGTTGGACCAACATTTTTAATCGGAACCAGATGACTTTGATTGGCTGATCAGCTTAAAGAACGAGCACGAGAAGAGAAACAGGAAGTGATTAAAGTAAACAAACAAACCAAGCCTGTTTTTTCCATCTTATATTAAAATTCACAAATATTTTCACAGCAACGTGATCATCTGGAATAAATAACGTGTAGATTAACAGATCAGCAGCATTCAGGAGAGGAAAGCCAAAGCTTCTGTATGAAGGGACTTTATATATTTGTTGTCAGTACGTCACAGAGATCCTCCTAGCGTCTCAGCTAATAGCAGCTCTTCCTATCTTCCTAACCTCTCAGCCAGTAGTGTTTGCATGTCTTCATCTTCCTCCTCTCGCTGTATAAACACAAGTTAAACGCTGCTGCTAGATCACTGAGACTTTGCCCTCTGAAGCTGCGTCATTAACAATGAATGAGCAGTCGGCTCAGTGGATACAGTGACAGAAGCTGTGTGAGCACATTTATAGACTCTATAAAGTCTGCCTTTATACAACAACTCAGTGAATGTGTAGATGAGCAGGAGCAGCTCTGACGTTACACTCATTGGTTTTGTTCTGATTCAGTGATGATGCCTTGGTCTCAGCTACACCTGCTGGATGATTAGAAGCGTCTCACATTCAGCGTCCTGTTTTCCCATCACCGTTAAAGTCCACAATCGCGTCCTAGATCACTGGAATAACATTCATGCAGGAATTTTGTTTTAACAAGCCGTCCTCTGTTATTCTTCTCTTCATCTCCTCCCATTCACTGACGGGGGAACAGCGCTGCATTGTAGCGCAGTCTGTGAAAGGCAACACAAAGTCTGTGTCGTCCACTTCCATTGTCTTACTGCGTCCACACGGCAAGAGACGTGCTCGACAAACTGCAGGAAGTCCACTTGATTCCTGAAGAAATAACTCAGCCTGTGTTTGCACCAGTTTGTCAGCTGAGAAAAGCTTTTCTGACAGATTAATAAACTTAGCCCTGTTCATTTGTCCACATTCATCAGCTGGTCTAAGGCAGCGTTGCTCCTACGCTCAGTTCAGTTTTTTAAAGCTGGCGGCAGCTCCTGCTTTTTTATTTCCAAAACAAATAACAGGTCAGTGCAAATAACCATTAGCTGCAGCAGGTCTGACTTTGGCATGGCTGGTTTAAAACAAATGCTTTGAAATGCAGAAAGCTTTGTGTTGTACGGTCCAAATCACAGCAGAGGTGCGATTGATTTACAACACTCTACCTCCCCGTCTGTCTGAGCCAGAGCTGGAGATAAGGCAGCCAGCCCCTGACCCTCTAGTGTGCAGCTCTGTGATAAGACTGATTTAGTGTCGGCATCTTTCCTTTCTCTTTCTGTTTGTTGACCCACATTTAAAAACGCTTAAAGAAGAACAAACAAACCTCAGCCTCTTATACTTGATCTCTATTCAGGGTCTGAAAGTACACTCTGCTGTCTCTGTGTTCAAAAGCAGATAAGACATTGGCCTCACTGTTTGATTCATTGATTTACGTTTCAAATGTTCTGCACAGAAATGTAGACACAAATACTCAGTGAAAGCAGTTTTCAGGACAGTGAACATGCAGGTTACTGTGACTGGACATAAGGTCTTTAGACCTCACGCACCTGATGATGATGAATTTCGTAAGTTCGATAAGTTGGCGAAAGCCCAAAGTCACTCGCCAAAAGTGAGGTCATTCAGAGACCTGATAAGATACTGATGAGGTGGTAAAAATTTAACGGCCAACCTCTATCTGCACCGGATGTTAACGTAGAAGAGCCACCGGCTTCCTGACCCCAACACAAGACAGCAGCGTCACAAAAGGACTGATATCTGTTCTGTCTTTACTATCAGTTAAATGAGTTTTATGAATTTATGATTTAAACTGGTTGAAACAAAGATCAGGATAATCATTTAACTGAAGGGCCTGATAAATGACTTCATTAATGACTTCATTTCACACTAAAGACGTGTGATAATGACAGTGTCCTACATTTTCTGTATCTTGCAGGAAATAAATTAGCTTGAAAATATCCAAATTTTGTATTTATTTTATTTTATTTTTGCATGTTTTGATTGATAAAGGCTTTTTAGAACCTGTCTCCTCCTATCACATGTCACTGTGCAAATGCAGAATGATAAACTTGCAAATCAATCCAGTGTAGACCTGTTAACAGTTACTCTGGAGGATACCTGCCTCTTAAAGATTTACATTTCACTTTACAACATTTGAGCTTTTGTCACTGTGCAAAATAAATAACAGCAGAGAAGCTAAAAGTGTGCAGACATAGAAACAACGTCAGTGTTTGCTTTAACTCAGAGCTGGATAGTTTCAACCAAACACCAGACACAGAAATCTCTTCTCAGTACAGTAAAGTACGTCCAGACTCCTGCATCAGTCCCAGCGGCGTCGCTACCAATCAGAACCGTCTTTAAAAAGCCGACCGTGTGCCAGGCTGTTAAATGCAGAGCGTATAGACCTCTGTAGGATCTGACGTGCCTTGAGAGGTTTCCTGCTGACAAACAGCTTGTCTGAGCACAGCAGGAATGTTTGGATTCAGATGGTCGTCCTCCCGCCCCAGACACTAACCTGAGCCAGATGTTTCTCTGTCGATGAGGGGACAGAAAAGAGCAGTTTGAGACGAGGAGGAGGAGGAGGAGCGCAGGAAGTAAAGAGAAAGATTAAATGGTGGATTTAAGGGGATGAGACTGGAGGAAGCAAAGCAGTCACAGAGACTCAACGGCAAAGAGAGGAAATGAAAGTTTGCTGAGAGTGTGAAAGCAAGAGGGATGGAGTGATTAATGAGGACCAAAATAACGAAGAAGATGAACGTTAGTGCCTGAGACTGAGCACGTTTTCAGGGCGTTACATTATCAAGTTGATTATCAAGTTGAGCCTGAACACTAAACAATAGTGTAAACAGGCTTTGTGTGAGACTTCCTCTTTGGAGCAGGAACATTAGGTGGGAACAGTGGAGCTTTTCCTGCAGGCACCAATGAGTTTAACAGTGTGGCCCTGAGCTTTACACCTCTGCTTTTATTGGTGCAGTCGATGCAGTGTTTCAGAACAGAAAGGGCATTTTAAACAGATGATTGTCGCCCATTTCCACTCACATATTTGATTTTATTGCTGTCGTCATGTGTCTGTTTGTGAGTTAATCAAGGAAATGCTGTTAAAATCAGAACCATCAACAGCTGCTTGTTGACTTGGAGACATGTAAAGTCTCTCTTTCTCACTGAAAACACATGTTCTTGATTATGACATTATTGATGTCATTGTTTTCACACTTGGACTTTAAACTTGTCACCCAGGACAGATGTGAATACGAGGTCTGAACGAGGCCAGTGTTTTGCGCTAATGTGCAAACGTTTCTCCAATGAGAGGTCATATCTGACAGTGAATTGGTTGATTTCAAGTCTTAGATAAAGCTGCAGTGGTTCATTTATTGCTTGGCTCTTCTTGGAAGAATAACGATAAGTTTGTGTGGTTTTCAAAAAAGATTTCTTCTCATCTTTTAAAACTTTTTTTAACACTCAGTTGCAAATGTGTGAAGTTGCAGTTTGTTGTCACCTAACTAAACCTCGTAAGCAGATTTTTGAGTAATTAGGTCGTGGCTCGGTCCTTTTTAGTGGCGCTATGAAGCCTCTCAGCAGTGCAGTTTACATCTTGGCAGTCTTGCAAGTCAAACACAGCACACCCTGGGATCGGCGTGGGTTGCGTGTGGACGTATGTATCTGCAGCATCTGCCATGTGTGGGAACGTGGATCTAACCTAACACCGAGGCTAACAGTCGGTGGCAACCACAAGCCACACAAAAACCACAGAATGTCCATGAAAGTTTGCACGAGGCGACCGCCGCTGCACCGCTGTGGTCACAGCCGCGAGGCCAGAGCGAGCGAGCAAACACAGCCCAGTGACAGATGTTATGTTTGCGCACGGACAGAGGACGGTGTTTGGACAGCGTATCCCACGCGAGGTTTCCTCCGTCCTCGCTTCTTGCTCCCCCTCAGACTCTCATGTTGGTCTGTCGCTCGGCCACGTCTTACCCAGCTCCAACTAATCTACACCACCCTCTGCACTGACCTCATTTTTATCACAGCTCTCAGAGTTTATGATTGACACTATAGAGTATAAAAGCCTCACAGTTAAAGAAACACCTGCACAGAGAGGCTAGATGTAGGGCTGAGTTTTCTAACTGTTCTTCATTTGAAAGATTTGATATTACAGTCAAAACTCTTCTGTGTAATCTTTAGTTTCTAGTTTTAGTAATCTAATAGTTTTGGTAAAATCTCTTTCATAGTTAAGCAAAATTGTTTTGTAACTGAAATATCTTCAAATAAATCGATATTGAACTGAATCAGAATTAAACCAACAGCCACTCATGAGTGTTTTGACAGTAAGCTGCCTCTTAACTCAGATTCATACCCAGAGTATGAGACATAACAATTCAATTAGAGCAGACAAACACAAAACTAGACCCTTAAAGGACCAGTGTGTTGTAATTAGTGGCCTCTAGAGGTGAGGCTGCAGATTGCAACTAACTCAACATGCCCTTCCTCGCCTTATATTATTTATTTCAGTTTTGAATAAATTTGCAAAGGCAGGAAATAGCATCTATTTATATCTAGTCCTGTCACAAACTCCTCCTGAATTACAACCTTCTGCTTTTTCAGCTGAACATTAGAACAGTCGTGAAAAGAGATTTAGTGCGGGACGGTTATAAAAGAATGCATTCGTTTTCTCTAGTATACCTAATGATTTGGCAAGTGAATGCATACATTTAGTTGGTCTGTTAGTTAGTTAGTTGTGTACTTTATTGTATTTCTTCACAGACTGAACACAAAACAAGTTGTCTGCGTAGTAAACAGAGCTCCTTCATCGTCGTCCTCAGCGCAGCATGCCGTGTTATCTCTGGGTGTTTTTATATCAACACTGGCCCAGTGCTTTAAAGAAAGACACAACATTAGTGTTGCGTGGTTAGTGTCGGTGTCTTAAAAGCTGGAGGTGGTTCACTGAAGCCCTGGTTGTGATTCAGTGTTTGTGTTTAGTGCTTCAACAATTTTACTGCCACAAAACAAACAATCCACTCTGCTGTGCTGTGCTGTGGTCGTCAGTGGTAATTACATCTGAATCTGGGTTCAATCAGCTGACTCTAAGTAGCTCTGATGGGAAATGTCCCCCTGTAGGTTTGAAGGCTGAGAGACGCTGTGATGTTTTAGGAAGGACGCGTAAATAAATCCCATATGAACAAAAATCAGCATCACCTGTTTTCTTCTTTAGATCTGATAGAATGAAGGAAAGTTAGGCCACGAGACAAAATGATTATCTGACTACTGTTACGTCATCTGATCAGCCTTGGCTCCAGATCCAACTATGACGGTGGAATAATAAAGAAAGCTGATCTGGAGTCTCTCCGTGGGGAACGTATCCTGCTCCAGCAAAGACCTGCTGAGCCAATCAGATCATGTGGGCGGGGTTTATGTGGCGTGATTGTGTTCTTCTCTCTGTCTGTAGTTCACTGTCAGGATATTTAGTGAACATAAACGTTTCTACAGTGAAGCATGCTGCTGCTGATATGATTATCAAACTCCAGTCTTATCAGACCTCATGAACAAATCTCATCTGTCTCCTTTTGTTGCGTCTCATCGTGCTGACACTGCTCAGAGAAGCTGCTGATAGCTTGACGGTGTGAGTTGAGGTCCACGTGTTGATCTCATGGCTCTGATTTAGATTTTAAGCCTCGTGTTCATGTGACTCATTAGAAAACTAATAATCAGAGTCACATGAGGGAGAAAAGAATCTGACTTTAAGCTGCAGCATGAACACAGCCTGCGTCTGATCTCGTCTTATTCCGTTTTATATTTTTAATTCTTTGTGTTTCTCATGTAAAGTGCCTCAGGTGTGATATGGAGCGGCCTCCCTCCTCTCTGTGCGGCAGGAACAAGCATATCTGATAAGGAAACAGCTCAAGTATTTATGAGGTCATCTGAGTCCAGTGCACATTAGCAGATAATCATATCCACTGCATCACTGCAACATTTTATCACGGCTGGTTAGAAGCTGCTTCACACAGAGCAAAGTGTAGCGCTGCAGTTATTATTAACGTTTTTATCGCCGGGCCAAAAGAATGAACGATAAACACGCAGGAATTTATTAACAGACGTCGTCTATGGTGCATTGATTGAGAGCAGTGACGGATATATGACATTTACATTGAACAGTGAACACATTAACGCTTTAAAATAAAGATTTTTAGATTCAGTTTGATCCAAGATTGATTCGTAAGATCAGTCTTTTAAAATGCAAGACCACACAACGACAAGCTCCATCTCTGAGAGCGATGTCAGGTCTGAAAGCTGATCAATAACAGCATCAGTTTTTATTTTATTGGTTTGAAACTGAAATATCTTTCTCTCTGTATCATCCTGACCTGTAGTCTGGGGACAAACTGTTCAGAAATCTGTGATTAATCATCCAATGTACTACGGTTTAATATTTTAATTGATTAACAGCCATAATTTCAATATTTTCATGTATATTTATACTTTATTCTCAGATGTGCTTCATGGTGTTTGTTCTTTTTGATTATAAGAAACGTGGAATTCATTAGTGTCCTCATAAACTAATCTTTTAACCATGTACTGGAATATAACATCTCAGAAGTATTATATCTCTGTGAGTTTAAAGTTGTTTAAAACCGTGTCCTCTCTCCTCCACAGTACCCCCCCACTCTGGGCTTCAGCCTGGCTCTCTGCTGGTGTCTGCTGGTCTGTACCAGCCGAATCTACATGGGGATGCACTCGGTCCTGGTGAGCCTGATCTCTCTCTCTCTCTCTCTCTCTCACACACGTTAAGACACTGACAGATGTCACTTGTCCTGCACGTTTAGCGTCGTCCTGTCCTTTTGAACGTGATAGCCGACCTGTAGAGAAAAGGACCCGAGCAGCAGCTGTGTCAGCTCTAGATGTGACGTCAGGGTTTGGGTGTCATGTGCACCAGAGGCCGCAGTAACTGTAGACGTACAGACACAAATCATTTGTCTGGGAGGGAATAAGCTCTCTGCTTACAGCTGGACACACATTTAGCTCAAGAAATAAACTCAAGCTCCACTTTTCCATCGTGTTGGAGCTCGTCTCTCTGTATCCGTCCATGAACACGTTACTGTTGTAACACTTTAGTGATAAGTGTCTGTTCCTGCTGTTCACAAACCACAAACCCAGATTAGAGGTTTCAAATTTTAATCTAGAAAACATGCTGTGCTGTTCATTTGCAGGGATGTGGATCACAGACCAGAGGAAATGATTTCAGAATGACCTCGAAGCAGCCACAGCTAATATGTTTATAGTAACAGTGTACTGAAACAGTGAGAAATAAGACTCTCCTCGACTTTACTGGGCGTCAGCTTAGTTTTACAGCTACAACTTTATCGTTTCAGTTGATTCTCAGTGGTTTGATTTTCAGAGAAAAAGATAACTGTTAGCTTAGCATAGCCAGACTCATATTCTTAGTCCTCCAACCAATCAGAGCTAGACAGCTTCAACTCAGGCGACCGTTAACTCTCCTCATCATTCAGAGCACCAGAACAAGCATGTTTCTGAATGAACAAGGGGACTTTGAATCGTCTTTGTTGTGTGCTGTGACAATCAGCCGGGGACGGTAACAGGAAACCTTTCAAGCCGGTTTAAGATTTGAAGGTGGAGGTGTAATCTGAACCTTGGTCTCAGAACAAAAGCTTCTCTGTGTTAAAATGTAGAGAAACCAGCCCAAGCTGAGCAGCATCTGTGAGAGGAGCCGCTGTGACCATCACTGATGTGACGTCTCTGATATCATTCCCTGCATTTCAGTCTGAATAGTTCACTCTCACTGGGGCTTAAATAAATGTACAAACATGGAGAAGGAGCCGCTTGGTTCCATCTGAACACTTCCCATATTCTCTTCCTGTAGGTCTCGTCCTGTAGGTTTACTTTCATACAGTCCTCTCTTCCTGAATGACTTGTATACGTCTCAGCTAATCAGGATCAGTCATCGCGTCGCCAGCGTGCTTAGGCCTGTATCTGCCCGTGCTCTATTGTGTTTAGTGAAGGCCATAAACAGCTGGAGTAGAGCTGGTGCCTGCAGGAACCTGCTGCTCCATCTTTAATCCGTCGTTACCACTGCATGGGTGTGTTTGCCTCAGGTGCAGCATTACCGTGCTTCCCAGAGAGTGTTGCCAAGAGATGGATCCAAAAAATAACAAATAATCAACCAGCTTTTTATTAGATATGAAGGGTTTGATTAGAATCGTTCAAACAAAAGAGTATCTGAACGGAGAAGAGCTGGACAAAAGCAAAGACACAAGAAAGACGAGAAACTAGAGAGAAAAGACGTAGAAACACGACAGATCACTGGAACCACTGATTACTTTAGTTTGGTGAAAATCTGTTTTATAACTCAGCAAAATGATTTCAAAACAAATCAAAACCATGTGAATTGGAATCAAATCGATTCAGGAAATCAGAAGCATGTCGTCATGTTTCCTGATCCGGGTTGAAGTGAGGCCTCTGTTCTGTTCCTATATCATGTTGTGGTAGCTGTAATTAGTGTAATGTTCCTTTACTTGTAGTAGTTTGGGTTAAAGCCAAATGAATGCTGTGGAAAGCAAGCAGAGTGTGAAGTGCAGATGTAGTGAATCAAGTTATCTGCTTGTGAGCTGAATCAATGAGCAGCTGAGATGTTGATGAGAAACGTGACAAATATCTCTTTAAGTTCCCTTTAGCAGCTGGAGGAGCTCCACAGTTATTCATGGACCCTGGTTTGATGACATTAACCTCGTATGGTGTCATTTCTCTCCCTGGTGAGTGATGCCAGTCTCGGTGCCTCGCCAGGGCCGGGCCTCCTGTCGCCGGGGCAACAGTCTCCGTGGCCACAGCCCTCTTAGTGACGGATGGGGATCCAGCAGACGTTACAGCTCGCTGGCCGTCTTCCCAAACAAACTGACTAGAGTAGTTCCACATGACAGACTCTCTTTAAGGGCTTTGTGGCTGCACGCAGGTGGTGTCCTGGTGAAGCCCTCCGCCTCAGGAACCTCAGGAACCACATCGGCATGTTCCCATTGCTTTAGATCTCATGAGAACTCTCTGAATAAACACGTCCTGACCCCGAGAGGCGTTTAATAGTGATTAACGGAGCAGTTAATCATGTTACAGAAAACACGTCTGAGTCATTCTGAGCAGCTTGAGACAGGCCTGACTTATTCTGGCCTCGCTCCAGATATGAGTGCATCTCATCACTGACGGCAAAACCCAGACATTAAGATCTACGGTTTATTTAATGAGTAAGAGTTCTGACAGCGAGGAGGTTCAGGACTGTGGTCATGGATGGGACAGTGAGACGATGCTTCAGTCCTCGTAATCTAAATAATAATGTCCAGACACAGCAGTGCTGGAGCAGAGGGGGCCCAGGGGGAAGAAGCTGTACCTCTAACCACTGCTCCCCAACAGTCTGATGCTTCATCCCTGAGCTGTCTGGACTCATATTTAGTGATAACATATTTCATTTAGGGAGTCCACACATTCATTTAATATATTTATATTTAAGTAATGTTAACATCATGATTATTTTTATTACTTTCCACCATCTGCTCTCCTGCTGTCGTTGCCCACTGTCTCATCCTGGATGTAAATAATGTCTGTAACCATAGCAACCATCACATTACAAACCAGGCCTGTTTTTAGTGGCATGTGATGACCTTTTATCTTAAAGATCCTAATGTATAATTCATTCCCCCTCCAGTAACCGTATGTTTGTTACCACAGTGTCACCGGGACACGTGATCCGTATTTTTTATGACTTGCAGCCCTTCATTAAAAGATTAAGAGATGACATTATGCTTCTGTTTGAAACATTCAGGCCGTTCAGGCCGTGTGGTTCTTGATGGCTGTGTCATTACGTCATCTAGGGGAAAATCTGTTCGTCCCGTTTCATCGTTTCACCCAAATCCAGGGAATTGAGACGTGAATGAGAATGAGAGCTCAGCTGGAGTTTAAAATGAAGCGGCTCACAGAATCACCAGATGCACTGAGCAGACGTGTAGAGCAGTTTCTCCTGATTAAGACTGGATATTTTTATTCTCTAAGCTAAGATTTGACTTAACTAATGGGATTTTGAAAAATTATTTCATATATTAAAGGTTCAAAGGTAGATTTACTTGTTTGGCATTTTTATGTTTTGCTTTTTAAACTGGAAATCAAATAGACTAGTAATATAAGCATCATATCTGTGTTTAGATGCGACTCGTTCTGCACACGGCCTAAATGAGCTTTCTGTTTCCTTTTGACCTCCATGAGCTCCATCCAATCAGTGACCTCAGAAACACAACATTCAGGTCGAGGCGTTGGACGTGAACTTACGTGAGATGAATCAGTCTGGACGGGCACAGAGCTCATTTCCACCCGATAACACCGTCTGTAGCGGGACTGTTGTGTTTGAGGGAGTGGAGCCTGAACACATCGTGAGCCATTTGAGGTCTGCTCTGCCTCTGGAAATCATCACGCCCAGTGAAACCACTTCCTCCCCCTTTGTTCTACAGGAAGAGAGCTCAGGGACAAACAGCTGCTCTGCTCCTGAGGATGCTGTTGACATCTGGAAGACTTTTAGCAGACTTTCACTCACACGCTTTTCAGATTATTTGGGATTACACAGGAAGAGAGCGTGACGTAGGAGACGTACCTCTGGAGACGTCAAGTTCATGGGTAACCAGATAAACTTATCTCAACTTTGAGGACCAATGAGAGCGATTGGTAGAGTGGATTGACATGTGACTCAAACACAGAGCTAGAGCTGGCTCCATCTAGATGCTGGGAAAACAGAACTATACCTTAGCAACGAGTCATGAAGTTGACACTAAATAAAGTTTTAAAGATAATTTAAGCCCCAGATAATCTCCTGGCTCATTGGGAAGAACTTTCCTTTGGTTCCTGTTTATCACTGAATGGTTACAGACTGGTGTTTTCTGAAACTGGCTATTTTAAAATACTTAATCAGACCCATGAACAGCTGTTTGTTGACTTGGGGAGTTGATAATAACATCTCATACATGTGGAGTTCTTCTTTATTTCTGTCTAACTCCATGCGTCTCTAATATTTTTAAACCCTCTCATCACTTGGTGCTTTCTCCTTTATCATATAACAGGGCTTGTTTTCTTGTTTTCTTTCTGAACAGTTGAGGTGAAACTCTGCTCATGTACGAGTAGACGGTCACTACTGTGACCCAGGACTCATTGTACGTTCACACCAGCCGCTGCGATCAGATTGCTCAGGAGGGATGTTATTACAGAGTCTGAACCAGGCTCCACAGAAACTCCCCTCTCCTTCTTATTTACCTCCATCCTCTCTGTCGTTCTCTTTTATGAAGCTGATTTAAATTCATCTCGCCTTCATACCGACGTTTAAATAGTAGAGTTTAGATTCTGGTTATTTCATGAGTCTAAATCCATCTGATCTACATGACGTCCAGAGGTTTAATGTGTGGATCCATTATGTGACTGAGGACAGTAGATGGTCCACATGTGGTTCTCTATCTGGGGTGATGTTGTGGTCCTGTTAACATTCAGCCCACCCAGTCCTTCTCCATCTGCTCTCATTTATTTCCACTTTAGATAAAAGCCTCTCCTCGTCCCTTCAGGGCACCTCGCTCTGGACGTTTAGTTTCCTTGTGCTTGTGTGAGTGGAGGAGAAAATGACGGCCCTTCAGCCCTTCAGCCTTCCTCTGCGTGTTTTGCCGTTAAGAGCGAACGGCCTGATAAAGGTTTGCAGCGGCAGCAGTAAAGTGACGCATGGCGTTGCTTTCTGAGAGGCCCTTCCTGCCGGTTATCTCCGTGCTGAGTCGCCTCTTTAATGTTCAGACAGTGAGACGTGTCCTTGTCTGTCTGACTCCATGTGACTCTGCAGCTTCATGACCGACCCTTAGATCAGACCGTTGTGTTTACGCAGCCAAACAGACGTTTAAACTCTAACAGGACCTTGGTCTCCTTCCAGTGTTTGGCTGGTGGATGGATCCTGGTTTAAAGTTACAGCAGTCCTTCATTTAGACACCTGCTGCACCACCACCTCAGCACAATGACCAACTACCAGGTGTTGATTTACACATTACACCAACTGTCTGCTTACACACTAAGACAGCTTACCTTACAGGCTGCTTTGCACGCTCATACAACGACCAACAAATCTAGGATCCATTCATGTCATCTATACGCAGGAAAGACTTAGAAGAGGAAGCAGAAACAAATAGAGTAAAAGCAGAAGCACATCATTAAATAACACGTTTTTATTCTCCTCCTATAAAACCTGCAAACGTCTCCTTCTTATATAATCCTTTCATGCGCCAGCTACTGAAACTGAGGTCTGACATGAACCAACATGTCTTTGACGGTGTCGTTTTGCCTGGTCAGCAGTCTGAAGCCGCTGATATTCACTTTAAAGTGATATGAAACAGGAACCAGCAGCAGAATACTGTGATTCAGAAACGTTAGTCTGGAGTCTGTCTGTTAGGAGTAGAGATGAATGACATATATCGTTATGGTATCTATATCTAGATATGAATGTTCAAGATATTAATATGGAAAAAGCAACGATATAAACGATATAGACCAATGACAAACGTGAGGACGGGAGTGAGGGAGACGGAGACGCACACACACTAAAACACCAATTTAAAAAGAAAGAAAGTAAAGTGAGCGTGGAAGAGCCGGTGGCAGAATAGAGGGACAACTTTTCGGGACTCCTGTGGGTCACGGTCACAGTAATCAACGCAGTGGGACGGAGCCGGAGATTAAATTAAAAAGTGACGCTGCAATGAGGTGAGTGCGCCCAACTTTAGACAACAACATAGAGAGCTGGACGGGGTTTAGGAGTCGTTCTCTGGGAGTTTTTTGTGGGACAGGGTTTTTGTTGGGGGACAGTCACGTGATCGGGATATGACGGGAGTATTTATGAGGGCTTGGGATGGAAGCTACGGTTGATTCCTGTGTCACTAGTTCAGAATGTGATTTGGTGCCAAAACATAAATGGTCCTCCATTATCTGGAGATATTTTAGATTTAAATGATGTAAACAAAGACTGTACTGAGAGAAACAGCGGGGACGCATCAGTCATCCCTAAAGAAGAACAATCAAAGTTTGATGCTGATGTGTTCAGTAGCGTTACACCGTATGAGTCGATGTCCACCAGACATAAACACATCACAGACACTAGAACATAGCACGAAGACATGGTCACAGTCTGGAAAGAGAGCTTTAAAGAATGGAATCGATATGGAGACATGAAACTTTGTCCATATGGTTCAGCCCTAATTAAGAACTGATTCTCCACCTTTATCTCCAACCATGGACGTCTAGAGTCTTAGAAGACGACCAAGATGTCTCCACGTCTCCATCATCTCTGTCCACATTGACTCCATCTTGGTTCATGTTGTTTTTCTTGCTCCATGTTTCCGTCCCTCCTGATGTTTACTCCACGTGGAGCAGACACACTCAGAGATTTATTCCAGAACAAACCAGCAGCATCACCAGACCTCAGACCTCTACATCTGATTCATCAGATCACATCCGTCTGCAGAGCTTCAGGTTTCAGCAGAAGCTCTTGTGGTGGTGGACTCATTGATCCGGTTTACTGCTGGTGTCAGTAAATAAACAGCTGCAGCGACCAAAGTCCAGAGTTCACTGCCATGTAGAGCGTCCTGCTGTCCTGTTTCCTGTCAACACTCGTCCACTTCCTGTGTCCTCCACCAGGAAATGCTCCAGCAAATATCTGCAGGTCCTGTTAGGGTCAAGATTCATATCCCAGAGCAGAATCAGGACGTTTTGTCTCTCTGACGTGTGTCCAGGGAAGGACTTTGGTTTGGAGCCAGATTACATCAGACTGATAAACACAAGATAAACACAACAGATTTAAATTAGAAGAAAACCAGACCACGACCACACACTGTCAGATCTATGCTGGAGCACAATCAGTTCCTAACAGAGAGAGTCAGTCCATAATCACACGTCCCCGTCTTTGCCGTCTCTGCTCTGTCCTCCTGTCTCAGTTCTCAGATCATTTGTGTGTCTTTCCTCCAGGACGTCATAGTGGGTGTCCTGTACAGCGCCCTCATCCTGCTCTTCTTCCTGCCGGCCCTGGACCTGATTGACGGCTTCAACCTGACGTGCCGCTACGCCCCGCTCATCATCATCTCCCTCCACCTGGGCCTGGGCCTCTTCTCCTTCACCCTGGACACCTGGAGCACCTCGCGGGGCGACACCGCTCAGATCCTGGGCACCGGCGCCGGCGTGGCCCTGGCGTCCCACGTCAACCACCTCCTGGGCCTGATGCCCGACCTGACGGCGGAGCAGCTTCCCCTCACCATGCCCCCTCTCAGCGCCGGCCTGGTGGGCGCCGCCATGCTGCGCCACGTCCTGGGCGTGCTGGTGCTCGTAGCCACGCGGGCGCTGATGAAGGCCGTCACCATCCCGCTGGTGTGCCGCGTGACCGGGGTGCCGAGCGGGGACGTGAGGAAGGCCCGGCAGCACATGGAGGTGGAGCTCCCCTACCGCTACATCGTGTACGGGACGATGGGCTTCAACGTCCTCTTCCTGGTCCCGCTGCTCTTCAGATACATGCAGCTCTCCTGATTGGCTGTCATGTCTCAGGATCAGAGCCTCAGCGCTGGCCTGGATGCAGAGGTTAGCTCTGTAGACCAAAGGGAGCAGGAGCAGCTGGGTCTCCTGGTGGTGAACCAGTTCAGCCTGAGGCCAGTGAGTCCTCTCTGTCCTTTATTTAAAAACCATTTGACAGTTTGACTGTTTCAGAGCCCAGCATCCACTCCTCCTCCTCCTCCTCCTCCTCCTCCACCTCCTCCTCCTCCTCCTCCTCCTCCTCCTCCTCCACCTCCTCCTCCTCCTCCTCCTCCTCCTCCTCCAGCTTTGTTCAAAGACGTTTCAAGCGTTTCAAAAAAGCAGCCACTGATAGATTACCTGTGTTTTAGATTTATATTTTATATGAATGCAGTTATTATTACGAGGAGTTCAGACAAAGAACCAAGAAGCACCTGAACCTGAACCTGAACCTGAACCTGCAGAAAACGTCTGAAGATCTTCAGATTCAAAGTTAAAATTCAGCTAAAACGATAAATACAGATGTGTTTTGTTGAGTGACGCCTCAGTTCATCATCTCTTGGTGTTTTGTTTCTGGTTCTTTGTCTGAAGCCTTTAAATGTTTGAGCTTTCAAAGCAATAAGATTCCTGTGATTTGAGATGATTCCTTGTTTCTGTGTCAGAGTTCATCCTGATGCAGAACGCTGCGTGGGCGTTGGTTTGTTTTTTATCGCACATGTGTAGAGTTGATTTCCTAAAGGGCTCTCCCCACTATTATCGTCTTTATTCAGGCGGCGCTTTTCGTCCGTTCTGTGATCGACTGCTTTCTCCTGACGAAGCAGCGTCCGGGCACATACTGTACGATCCACAGGCAAAGGAAGGAGCTTTGTTTGGGAAACGTGCAGAGAACAAGTTATTTTATTCTAACACTGTAAACTGACCTCCTGTTAGAGACGGATGTGACACTCACGTCTACGTCCTGGTGTCTGGAGAGAAGACGAGTCGTTTGCTGACAAAGAAAAGGAGATTAAGACGTGATGACTCAGGCAAAACTAAAATATATAGAAATATATATATGGATGCATTTTAAAACCTCTTTTATTCACAGCAGACAGACTGAAAGGATAGAAGTGAAAACAAATGGGAGGCAAATGGGAAAGATTTTATAATTTATAAAATAAAAAAATACACAAAGACGTTTATAAGATTTAATGAAAAATATGCAAAAAGACTTCATTCTGGAAATTTTATGGCATTTTATCATAAATACAAACTTAAAAAATAAATCTGAATATTATACAGTTTTATAACCGTATAAATATTTTGTCAAAGCTTCATAATAAATATTAAGACTCTTCTACAAACAAATTAAAACCTAACACAACATTTACATCTTTTATACAACTTTTAAAACATTTTCATGACTGTTAAAAAAACTTTATTCAGAATATTTCATGTTTTGTTTTTTGAACAGAGGAAGCACAGATTTATTATTATTATTATAAGACACAGTTAGTTATAGTAGCGTCTTAACCAAGTGTAGCATCGTCAGCCTGAAGGCGGTAAAACTAGAAAAGTTCAGCTCATTGAAACTGAGCAGATTATCCACGATATTAAAGGACCATGTCTGTGATTTAGCGCCATCTGGTGGCGAAGATGCAGACTGCAACCAACTCTATCTAAATGTGTGGTTTGTTCTTCCTGGGTCACTTTAGAAACACAGATTATTTCCAGGTGATTGTACCCTGATGGTAAATCCTACAGACTGCTC
Organism: Planiliza haematocheilus; assembly: GCA_005024645.1. NCBI lineage: Eukaryota > Metazoa > Chordata > Actinopteri > Mugiliformes > Mugilidae > Planiliza > Planiliza haematocheilus. The sequence continues at coordinate 9,634 of SRSE01001372.1, read as the reverse complement.
CTTTAAACTCCTGATTTACCTCCTATCGTCTAGTTTTTTTTTTCTTTAGAAATAAACGCAGGACGTTGGAAGAACTAAACTCATCTGTTCCACCTTTAAAGCACCTTTGCCAGGAACACTGCCTGTGGAACCAGTTAGATGTCAAACGTACCCACATCAGATGCCTTATGATGAAGAGCTTTTTACTAACAGGCGTCAGACTTCCTGTTTCAGGACATACCAAGCCGACGGACGACTGTTTGTCAGTCTGTGACTCTACTGCTACTAGTTGAATCAGAATGAGTCAGTCACATAGATCACTCTGATTGGCTGATGGGCTCAGAGTGACCAGAGCAAGGGAAGAGAAACAGGAAGTGATGAAGCTGATCATCTCTTCTCAACGTTCAAATCCACAAATATTTTCCCAACGACGTGAAAAACCTCAAATAAAACATCAACTGATCTTTTTAGCCTCATAGCTAACAGTAGCTCTTCCTAGCTTCCCAGCTAACAGTAGCTCTTCCTGTTTCTCCTTTAGAGTAATGAACGCAGACTACTGCCCCCTGCTGGTATGAAGACTTATTTCCTCTAACCAGCTGTTTCTTTGCTGTGTCCTTCACGTTGTGTTCAAGTGCAGCTCTTTGATCCGGACACTGAGACGTGAGGCAGCGTCTCAGTTTGGTCTGAAGTTGGTTTGGTGTGTCCGTACCTGAACGAGGACGTAAAACTAAAACAAACATGAGCTTCTTCTAAAAAATAAAAGCGGCCTCCACCTGGTGACTGATTAAAAGCTGAAGGAGGCCTCAGACTGGACCAAAACACAGACGATGCTGAGCTGCTCAGGTGACATTAAACTCACCTGATCAGTGAACGGACTGGAACTAGAATCCTCTAAGTGCTCTTTCTTCTGCTAACCGTTAAACGCTCGTTTGTCCAAGAACTTGTTTCTGAACGTTTGACTGTTTGTCCTGGAGCGTTCAGGGACGTCACACGATCTTCCTCACATGACATGAGTGGACGTCCTCTGCAGAGCGTCTCTGGTTCGTCCTGATGTCTGTCCACTGTGGCTGCAGTGCCTTGCTCCAGGACACGCTGAGGACGTTTCCTTCTCTTTCTGCCTTAATTCAAGCTGACCTGTGTTCTTGTTGTTGTTGTTGTTGTTGTAAACGGTACTGTCCTAAGATGAATGCACTGTTCCCAGAATGCACTGCTTCTTCCACGAGCCGGCCAGAGATTTTTATTATTTGTTATTTTGCTCCAAACGGTTTGATTATTTTCTTTTAGAATCATTTTTTAAATAAAACCAAACGGTAAATGAGTGTTTATACATTTAATCTGTTTATTCTGATTAAAGGTTAAATCAATAGAGTAAATATTCATATAAGTGTCCTGAACAGTATAAATGATATTCTTGCTGTAAGTCTGAGAGCAGCCATCTTTTAAAGGGCTGCCATAAGCCACTATCATTAGCTTTAATTAGGACTGAGCTAAAACCAGTTTGAACTGGTTTCTAACTGAAGTTAAACCCGGAGCTGATTCGGCTCAGCCCCCATCCTGCACAGACGAGCTTTTATTTTGACGTCTGCCCGGCTCCGTTCACTTCCTGTGGCCTTCCCTGGTTCCTCGTCTCCCGTCGCAGCGTTTCTCTCTGTGGGAACGGTTCCTCTAAGTAGAGCTGTGGACTGATTGATGCTGTGAGTCTAAAGAGGACGACCTGCTCCGCTCTCGACTCTGGATCCTAGAGAAACGACCAAAACTCAGTGGGCTGCTGTTCAGGAGGCTTTCCTGTGTGATGTCTGTTTGCTTTTTGCACTTTGTGTCTAAATAAATGAAAAGATTCCTGATGAAAAGCTTCTGGATTAAATCTCTGTCTGTTCTGTTTCTGTTTATCGTTTGGATCTGAACTCAAACATCTTTACTTTTGTGTGAGACGAATCAGCTGTTTCTCCTGAGTTAGAAGCTGCTGCTAACGTCTTCATTCACAGACGACTGAAGCTGGACGAGGAGCATCCTGCTTCTCCTACACAATGTTTTCCTCTCTCTCCTCTCAGAGTTTGAGCCGTTGAAGTCGTTGGTCTGGTCTGAATGAGACTAACAGACGTCTGATTCATCTGACCAGACTGCAGCTGCAGAGACACGAGGCAGATCTGGAGTTTAGGAGCGATGATGTTATTTGGTCTGCTTCTGTGCACATTTTAAACGTCTGGTCTGATCCTGAACGACGTCTGAAGCCTCCAGCGTGTGACGTGTGATCAGGTTTCTGCTGCTGCTGCTGCTGCTGCTGCTGCTGAGGAGGAGACCGCGGCGCTGCAGATGCTTCGTGGTGTGACGAGCAGTTTTCCACTCGGCCCTGCCAGCAGCTGAACCAGAGAGAGGCTGCAGCTGGCGGCCTGGACATTAAAGACGTTTCGTTTTGTTTTCTGGAGGTGGAAGCAGAGCGGTGGGCGAAGCTCAGAACGTCTGGATGGAAAAGACTGAGTCATGAAGGCTGGACTGAAGAGACGGAGACACCTGCTGCAGAGAGAGCTTTAAGCTGCAAGGAACTGATAGAAAGTCAATCATATGACCACAAAGTGACAGAAAGCGACTAAAGAGACTCCAGATGATACTTAATGACGACAAAGTGTTGAGAAACATTCTTAGAGTTACGAAAAATGACCTTAATCAAATGCAAAATGGCCACAAAGATACTTAAACTGCAGACAAAAGGATAAAATCATCAGTAAGTGACCATGAGGAGACTCAACGTGACCACAAAACGATTCCTTAAAGCCCAAAGTCATACAAGACAGACAAATGAACATGAATAGACAGAGAACTGCCCTAAAGCAACACAATATAACTTCAGACTGATGCAGAATGGCCACAAATGACCTTAAAATGACTAAAAGTGGTCACTGAACGATTTCTAAAAGCACAAAGTCACATAAATCATTATTAAATAGAAGCAAAATGACCTTGAAGAGACTGAAATGAGACACAAATAAACATAAACAGACACAGAACAACCTCAAAGTGACAGAAAATGACATTAGACAAGAATAACTACCACAAACAGCATTAAAATCCTTAAGAAGTCACATTAAATGACTTTAAAGAGACTGAAAATGATGTTTAATAAACACAAAGTGGAGCCAAAAAGCATTTAAATGAAGCAGGTGTAAATGAAGAATGCAAATTTGTATGAAATGAGACGAACAGTAAAATAAAACTGAGGTTTGTCTGAATTAGTGGCTAAGTTCCAGTTTATAGATGTTCTGCTGCCCCCTGCTGGACGGCGGAGGACACACCGGAATGTTACTTTTATATTTTTATTTTTATTTTTTTAACGTAACAATAAAGACATTAAAATATCAAAATAAATAAAGCATTTAATAAATATATATATAAAAATATATATAATATAGTATATTTATCAACATTTAGCAGGAGCGGAACCTTCTTTTTGGGGATAAGGTTCCGTACGGTCTGTTGATACCGTGACACAGAAAACTTCCTCCATGCGTGGTTTGAGTTAAAAGGGCGTGATTATATTTTTAGTTTATTTTAGTAGATTTTTAATTAACATTAATGTTTAATGACTCGGTTTTATTTTCATTGTGTGTCGCAGCGGTTTACAGAAAAGAAAAATGGCGACGGACGAGAAGAACCGTTAGTCTGTAAAGTTTAACACGTTTTTCTTCTATTTGTGTAAAATTCTAGAAAGCAGGTAGGTTGACTTCAATATTTATCACACATTAGATTTATTATTAGTATTTTTTTCATATAAAAGATAGTGGTTGACGAAAACAGCGATATTTTCTGTTCGGTCTTCTTATTTCAAATTAAATAACCCTCCACAGAACTCCATTGAAACTTTTGTGTTTTTTCGTTTAATTACAAATATACATGAACCACTTATTAATGACTTACAGCCGTGTACAGAGACGTGCTGTGCTGCATCATTCGGCATAAGTTTACCATCCAAATAACTTTGATTTTTATTTAAATAGATGAAACCTGTGAGGAAAGATGACTAATACTGATCTGTGATGAGCATTAAATAAAAGCATTTGTTGTTCTGAGTTAGATCTTAAATCACAAAGAGGAATCTTGTTGATTTTCAGCTTCATGTTTGATGCCCTTTGTGTGGAAAATAACCAGGAAATCATAAAATAATCAGTATTTTGAATGGAGTCTTGCTTGAGGAGGAGTCATCAGCTGAACTCATCAGATCCATGTGTATTGATTTTCCTTCCTGTCCAGTTTCGTTTCTTCAGCCTGAGCTTCCATGGAGGGTCTGGAGGAGAAACTGAAAGGCCTCTCCATCGCTCGGCGGTCCTGTCCGGAGGAGCCCACCTACCTGCTGGACGTGGCCCTGCAGCCGGCCGGCCTCCTGGCGGTGTCCTGCTCCAACTTCACCATCCACCTTCACAACAAGGACACTCTGAACCTGGTGGGGGAGTACCGGGGCCACAGCGGGCCTGTCTGCGGGGTCACGTTCGCCCACACCTCCTCTGACCTCCTCTACTCTGGTTCGGCTGACGGGACGGTCCGGGCGTGGGACGTGCGGCGCCCCGGGGCCGCGGCTGTGCAGGTGTTTAAGAGCGAGCCGTCTCACTGCTACAGCAGCCTGGACCTGAGCTGCAGCGACGCGCTGCTGTGCGCCGGCACCGAGCAGCTCAACGACGAGGACAGCTTCCTGGTGTTCTGGGACTCGAGGAAGCCGGGCGGGGGGCTCCTCGGGGTCTACTCTGAGTCGCACAGTGATGACATCACACAGGTGCGCTTCCACCCCCGGGATAAAGACCGCCTGGCGTCCTGCTCCACCGACGGCCTCGTCAACGTGTTCGACCTGAGCCGGGGGGCGGAGGAGGAGGCGCTGCTGGCCACCTGTAACAGCGACTCCTCGGCCGGCTCCGTGTGCTGGAGCGGCGCCGGCTACGACCAGCTGCTGTGTCTGAGCCACGACGAGGGGCTGCACCTGTGGGACCTGAGCCAGCTGGACACGGACGAGCCTCTGACCGTCTACAGCGCCCGCGACGCCCGCAGCCTGACCCCAATGGGCGCTGGCGGACGTCTGGATTACCTGGTGGGGGGCGGCTGGCTGGAGGAGGCCCAGAAGCTGCTGGTGGTGGGCGGGGAGAACGGCGGCGACCTCCACCTGATGGAGTGCGACGGCCGAGGGCTTCGCCTGCTGAGGAGCCTGGAGGGCGGCCACTCGGCCACAGTGCGCTGCTTCCTGTGGGACGCGGCGGGGGAGGCCCTGGTCACCGGCGGCGAGGACGCTCAGCTGTTGCTGTGGAAACCGGGAGGGGAGGAGCTCACGGCAAAGAAGAGGGAATCGATGAAGAGCGAGTCGGCTTTAAGACTGAAATCAAGGCCGCACAAGAAGCACGGCTACCAGAGAGAGAAGAAGAAGACGACGTAGGACTCTTCTTCTGTGGTTCTGCTGCTGCTCGTCTCATTCTGGGACGTCCCACGTCCACAAATAAATTATTGCTTAAGACTGATGTCTGCTGTAAAAATGAAAAAAATAAACGACATTTTAACACGATGCCCGTTGATCAGGTGGTTTTTCCAGCTGTGTCTGATCAGAGCTAAACTCTTCATCATCATCATCATCATCAGCTCCTCCTCTGAGGGACGTATTTACTGAGGAGGCTCCAGGTGTGAGTGTGTCTGACGCGTGCAGGGATCCAGGCTGTAGATTTTAATCTGCTTTACGTTTTAATCATTGATACTTTATCTAATGTTGATGAGACGTGACTCATTGACACGGATGAATACGGCCGCTGCCTGTTTGTAGATGATTCACTGGAGAAGTAAAAATGATGTTATCAGCTAAAAATACACAAAACTGCACTTTATAAATCTGTGTTCTACTAATAAACTGTTCTTCACAGACACAAAACAAACTCAGACACAGCCTGACAAATAAATTTGAGTCCAAATGACTGAATACAGACGCAAAAACAGCTGCTGAGATGCACAAAATAAAAGCAGAAGCTGACTGGAGGCATGTGAAGCAGCTAAAGGACGACAAAAAGAGGCAAAACTAACGCAACCAGACACAAAATGGCTCCTTTCAGATGCAAGGCGTTGTGATTAGATGCCGCATAGGTGAAGATAGAGGAGACACTGACGTCCTGGTCCTGATCCTGATGGACTGGGGCCTGTCCGTCAAAAAGACCAGGAGCCAGTCACAGAGGGAGGGGTCCAGTTTGTGCGGTATAATTATATTATAACACATCACTGTCTCATTGCAGCAGAAGTTTTCAGCTTTTATTATTTTCTAGAAAGACAGAAGAACTTAAATGGACAGGCTGGGACACCTCTCCCTCTGGACGTCTGCCCAACAAGACGCTAAATGTCTCTGGAGGACAGCAGGATGCAGAAACAAAGAGATGAAAACCAGCATGAAGAGGAAACATATTATTTATTGCACATTAATGCATCAGTGAGGAGAATACCTGACCCATATCAGGGAATGAAAGTTTTCATTTTAGTTTCTAGAGAGGCTGAAGAGCGCTGTCAAACATACGCCGCCCCCCCAGAGGGTCCAATCTGACTCACAGCGTGAGTTTGAATTTACAAAGAGCTCTAATTACACAGAAGACGTCACCTGCAACTTAAAATAATGTGTCCTGTTTTAGTCAGATCAGAGGAAACAACAGACTGATGCACATCTTTATTAAATGTTAACATGTTTTGCACTAAAACAAAGACAAACATCTGTAATTATTGTTGTTTCTAGGTTATTATTGTGTTATGAGCTGAGTGTAGCCTCCTGAACTCATAAAATAATAAGTTTTCTTTTTATTTGGATCTAACGTAGCTGATAAAGCTGCAGACAGGCTGGATGCTGTAGCTTTAGCTGCTGTGGAGCACTGATGTGTCTCAGTTATGTAACTCTCCTCCTGCAGAATCCCTCTCTTAATCTCGGGGCTTGCACAGAAACCCGCTCCTTCCTCCTCCTCCTCCTCCTCCTCCTCCTCACACCGGGCCGGAGCACAGCGTCTAAACGGGGCTAAAGGGCCGCCGGAGTCCGGGCAGGGAGCGTCGAGGCGCCGGGGCTGGGCCTCGGACAGGTCTAACCTCATTCCGGCAGCGCCGTGTGGCGGAGTCTCCGCACACAACACTTCACTTTCTGCCCCGATCGCTTCCCTTGTCCCCTTCTCCTCCTCCACCTAACCGTCGGATCCGGCAGCCTCGTTTTCGCTCCGGCGGTGATTGACAGCTACCGGCAGCCAATCACAACCGCGGACATTGCTCGCGGCAGCCAATCGGCGTCGTACGTGGCCCTGAACCCGTCCAGCACGCTACGGTGCGTCTCTGTTATGTGTGCCATGGTCTCAGCCCAGCAGTGTTGACAATAGGGTGAAAAGAAACAGCCCCGAACCATAAACGAGCTGAGGAAAACACCAAAATCCAGGGGTTTAGGGGAAGACCAGCAGTAGACTCAGTAACAGGAATGTAATTGCGTTAACTAATCGTTTTATACAGCCGTATTTTGTTATTAATGGGAGTTTGAGGATTATTCCGTTGGAAGGAAAGGTACTCGTGGGTTTGGCTGTTTCAGGCCAAGATTTTCCTGCTCTTCCGCCGCTGCTTGGGAAAGGCTGTTCGCACCGAGCTGGAGGTAGCCTAACTGTTAGCCCGATAGGTTTCCACCAACATAGGATAACTCCTCGCCGCCGTCTCCGTTGCGAACCGCAGAGGATCAAGGTAAAGTACTACGATCGGAGAGAGTTAAAAGAGCCACCCCGGTCGGCTGCAGCTTGTCGGGCTCGGGTCGAGACTCGGGACGGTGTGTGTGTGCGCGCCCCCCCCTCCCTCCTCTCTCTCACAGCCCAGTCGGTCTTGTCAGTCTGTGAGCGCTAGCTAACGGTAGCAGCATTAGCAACAGCCCCCTGTATTTACATCTGGGATGATGGGTGATCGCCCGAGCCCGCCCAGGTAATGTTACCTCATTAGTACACACGTCATTAATTTATATTTGATTTATTAACCGCTTTGGATCGGCTCATTGTGTTTCCTTTGCAGTGTGCACAGTAAGCTAGCTGCTGCTGAGCTAATGCTACATGCTCAACTTGAGCTAACCCGCGATAACCGTAGCGCTAACGTTAGCTTAGCTAGCTGACTAAAATACCGTGTTTTGAAATGAAGCTTGGCGGCTATGGCTAAAAAAATATTTTGTCTCCGTGTTTAGAGCACTGGACTGTTTTTATGTGCTCTCAGGAGGCGGTTAGCTGGCGGTGTGTGCTGCTTTGTAACGGTTAATCGGGAAGCTAACGCTGCTAGCTAGCTAGTTAACGTTAGTGCGGCTACGCGCTGTCAAGTTTTGAATATTACGCTGCTCGCTGCTGCCAGGCCCAACACGGCCAAGCTAACGCCAGCCCTGCCTAAAACGGCTGGGTTTTTTTTTTTTGACCTCATGCTGTTAATGGGCTATTTCACTGCTTTTGCTCGCAGCAGTAAATAAGAGACATCAGATTGCGCTGGTATAATCTTTATTGTGTTATTTGGCTTGGGCTGGGTGGGTGGTTGGGCTTAGTAGCTGATCTTTCCAGGCAGGAGCTTGATGTCAGGGAAGCACTAAGTCATGGGCAGATTTTCTATAAGTACTGCTGATGTTTAATCCTCGTGAGCTGGAGGAAAAAAAAGGCTCATGAACCTTAGTTTAGTTGTCAGGTGAAGCCAGTTGTCAAACGTGAACTTTGCACCAGATACCTGTGTGTGGAAAACTCTTGAGAATGCATATGCCAGCACTGTATCTTGGATTGTGTGTGTGTGTGTGTAACCTGTCAGGGGATGTGATCAGCACCTGTAATGACAGTGTAGTGACATGTGTGATGAGAGGGGGAGACCTGCTGATGATTGAGAGAACGTGGAGATGGAGAAAGATGAGGGCTTTATTTGACAGAGAGCAGAAAGAAGTGTTAGCAGCACGCCACGGGCCAGACGGGGTGTCGTGCGTTACACAATTTTGCTTTTTGTGTGTTTAGTGAAGTAAAAAAAATAATAAGATTTGGGTGTGTGGTGCAAGAACTTCACGGATACGAATGACGGCAAAAGTAAAATATAAACACAAAACGTTTCACGGTGAAAACATTGTGTTTTGAGGGCTGTGTTTTCTTCCTTCTACACAGTTATGTGGCAGATGTATTTTCAGTTTAAAATGTTTAAGGGTATATAAAGGTGATGCAGTCTCTGAGGTCCAAAAAGTGTGCAAGGACAAAAAACTACTACAGGTGGATGCAAAAAGAGGCACAAAACTACCCAAGACGGACGAAATGTGAGATGAAAAAATATTTCAGAATGATTATTAGATAGAAAGCAACTCCGTGACAATGCTGTGGTGCAAAGCAACCACAGAGACACACAGAATGTCTCCCGGGAGATGCACAGTGATATATTAAGATGCAAAACTACTACAGAACAGGGCAGATATAAGTTTAAGATGAACTAAAATATGATGAAATAAATTAAAGCACACAGGCTCAGAGTGTGGCTTGCCTGCAAGCGTTAACAAATGACACAAAACTATTACAGAGGGATGCAAATAGATGCAAAACACCGCACAAAGGTGCAAAACAACCACTAAGATGCACAAAACAACCAAAGAAGGATGCAGTGTGAGTTGCAAATTCATTTAGACACCAGGCAAACTGAC
>SRSE01001371.1:0-164441 GCA_005024645.1 Planiliza haematocheilus | reverse complement strand
AAAACAGTACATATCATTATAACCTGTAAACATTTATATAATGTACAATATAGTCATCCAGAGTAATGAGTGGAACTTTACCACAACTTGCATGTCCACACTGCGGTTCAGTAAGAGCTCTCTGAGCAGGGCCACGGCATCGCTCTGCCACTTACCACCAATCTGAAGAGAAAGAGGTCAAAAACATTCTCCACGGTAAGAATATATCAATAAAAACTATAAATTTACCATTGATGACGTATAAATATGTGCACAACACGTGTGGAATATTGACAAATTGACAATAGTGGAAGGTGGAGCAGATACGCAGGGCAGCGAGGAGCTCGTTCCTAAACGATGCTCCACCTCCATTATCTGGAACTGGTTCGGTTTTAACCCCTTGACGCCTGAATTGGTTTTCAATTATATAAAGAAATTAAATATTTGTATTTTTGTTACCACTCTGGTCGGTCCTACGAGAAACTAGTGCTTGCAAAAGGTTCCTAGGATTTTTTGAATGTGCACAAACCGACATTGGAGTATTACATGTGTTATTTCAGCTGCAGTCTGAACAGAAACAGTGCGTCGTGAATTAGCGACACTAGGCATGAAGGGGTTAAAAAGTCTGACGCAGAGCAGCAAATTACAACATGCAAGGTTTGCAAACAAATATAAAAAGGACAATAACAGCACTAATTTGTTCCACCACCTCAAACACAAGCACAAACCAGAATATGAAGAAAGACAGAAAATGAGCAAAGATGCAGAAGCAGCGTCGACTTCATCCAAAGTAAAAAATAAAACTTTCCGAGGCATTATAGTCAAAAAGATTAGGCTGAACTGGTGTTTATTTATCATCATTTTTATCGTTACCGTGATTAATACCAGAAATTATCGGGATAAATGTTTTAGTCCATATCGTGCATCCTTAACAGCCAGCCAGTATGAGATGAGAGTAAAGTCTGGTAGCTAGCTGGGGATAAATACATGAGTGTTTGCATCCTCTGTACTGAAATCTATCATGATCAGCCTCTTACACCTACATAGCCCAAATAATACTTTCTAAAACACACACAAAATCTCTTACAGGGCTGATACCGAGCAGCTGGCAGGGCATGCAGAGCTGAGGAACATCGTCACACAGTAGCATGGGGTACACATGGACCATTGGGATGTTCTCCACTAGGCCATAATCCACATATTGTACCTGTAAACACACAAAACACATTATTGTCCAAGCCAGGCTGAACTTGAACCTGAACTGAATCCACTTCTAAGAAGGAAGGGCTTTTTGTGCTTGTGGATTCCCGACCGTGATGTTCCCTCCTTGCACTTCCAGCAGTTGTCCTCTGTACCACAAGGTATCGGCTCCAATGACGGCACAGCCCTGGACTGACTTCCAGGTGTAGGGCTTCTGTGTGGGCCATGTCCGTAGACTCTGCTGAATCCTCTGCTTGAGCTGCTCCAGCTGATACTCTGACAAGTAAAGATCCGCTCAACGTCGACGTTTACTCAAACTAATGCAATCAAACAAATGCAAAAAGCAACACAATCTTTGTACCCGCATTTTGTGTTCTTGCATAAATGAGGCCGTCCTTGCCGATGGCAGAAACGCGTGTCTGGATGCGACCAGGACATGGCAGCTCTGGAGGGTGGTACAATGGAGTCTTCACCTGTATACACAGACAAATACAACCAGAACTAATAAGCCTTAGTGGCTTTTTTTCTATCGTGTATTTAACCGTCAAGAGTCTAACCTTCTCAGCAGCCATGATGGAGCGCGGGGCTGGTTTTGGAGTGGTGGTAGTCGTGACGATGGATGAAGAGGAAGGAGAAACAGTAGCAGCAGACGGGTCAGGAGTCTTTCTCTTGACATCCGTTTTTATTTTGCTCACTGGAGACTGTGCATGAGTTTCTTTGGGTTGTTGAACCACAGCATCTCTGAAACAACACAGAAAGGCACATACACCGATCAGGCATAACATTATGACCACGTTGTGCCTCCAAACCAGTTCAGAGACTCATCAGAGAATGGACACGGGCCTTCTGAGGGTGTCCTGTGGTGTCTGGGAACCGGACGTTGTTAGTGGAGGACCGGTCTTTGAGGGGAGGGGCCTCTGTGGATCATCCCACAGATACTTGATCAGTTTGGGATCTAGAGAATTTGGAGGCCAGGTCAACACCTTGTGCTGTTCTTCATGTGTCTTTGTGTGTGTCTAAGTAACATCCGCACAAATTCGTACTGCTAAAAATTAAAGGATATCAAAAACATATACATGCATTTGTATTGTTCTTATCTTCACACACACACACACAGACCTTGGTTTTCTCTCCTTGAGGGCGAGGCCTTCGTTGACCAGAAAGTCTGCAATGCTCATTAACTGCCCGTTTTTGTTCGAGCAAAACAGAGTGACGGGTACTGGACGCTCATCTGTAAACTCCTGGACAATGAGGCGGGGAAAAAAAAAGAAGAAAGAGGTAGGAGGTAATTACAGAATCACAGAAAAGAGGTGCATTGTGGAGAGTTAAAAAGCAAAATAAGTGATTTAAAAGCACGGCCAAAAGCAGAGAAGGACCTTGATGTTCATAACAGCTGAGGCTCCTTTCAGGTAGTAGGTAATTAAGTCGCAGGCTGTATTTGTCCAAGTAGATCGGCCTCCTGTTGGCCTGCAAGAAAAGAAGTGTGGAAAATATCAGTGTGAGAAAAAGCTCACCACAGAAGAGTCTTATTTTAATCTACGGATAAAAACTCAAGGTGCATGACTGTGTGATGGTGTGTGTGTGTGTGTGTGTGTACCTGATGTCGCTGAGAGAGCACTCCAGTGCCAAGGATCCCATCAAGGATGCAGGCAGTGGCCGCAGGTTGCTAACGTGGAGCTTCACTGTGTTGCCATGGTCACATCGTCTCACCTGGTACGGGCCAGCGGAGACACATCGCCTTCAGCATCTCAGCTGAGCTTTAGAGTTGCACGATATCCACAGTACCCCGCGGCGTCAAATCGTAACGGTTCCTACTATACTAGAAATTCCACACAATGGTACTACCGTGGATTACTATACTACCGGTGCCAGTTTCCGCTACATAGCGGCCGCCTCTACTCTCCTTACGGCTTCTGACTACATGCTACTCCCTTGTAAACAAACCCACATGGCAACTATTGCAACTGAACTACACAGCTGCTGAACGATTGACTGTTTGCCTGTTACTGGAGACGTCTGGGGATATGATAGGCTGTCTGGTATAGTATTGTGGTTACTCATTTTGGTATCGTGACAATATGTCCCAACTGGCTACTGTGGCTCTATGGATCATACCACGTTTGTTCACACCACCTTTTTGGTAGAGATTCGAGAGAAAAGAGAACTTTTGCGACACATCAAGACAAGCTGGTACTACCATGAACATGATTTTTTACATTAATCATTCGTACGTTTGTCTTTAATGTGACTGAAAGGGAACAAAAGAGAGTGTCCATCCAGACTGACCATTATAGCTAACTGCACAGAGACTGACATCCGTGCCGACCAGCCTAACAGCTGACTTTAATGGGAGTATGATGACTGTAAAAACATACATCTGTACCTCAGCAATGTCGTTGGATGTGACGTCAGAGCAGATCTGTCCTATCTCCCAAACGCCGTTAACGTGTGCAGCACAATACGTGTCGGCCTTCCACACCACCTCCTGGGGCTCCATCAGGGCACACTCCTGCTTCACCAGTTCACATATCCTGAGGACACAGCAGCACCTCCGTTACAACCTCTTCTTGGTTGCTTCAATTAATTTTAAAAACTCTCCACCATAATAAAAAAGAAAAAGACAAAAAGCTGTAAGAAGGAGCTTGAGCAGCAGTGAAATCAATGCACAGTTACATAAACCATAGAAAGTATTCAACATCAGGCAACGGCAAAACATCTGTGATGTCTCCAGAAGGATGCACACTAACAAAATGAAAATACAAGTTTTTTTTTTTATGTCCCACGATCTGATACTGATCTTTTAATATTGAGCATCAGCCATCTGAGTCCTGATTAGATCTTAATTAAACATAATTTCCTCCCCTGTAGATTCTTAAAGACTTATCTTATTCTATTACACGGTGTAACAGGATTACATCCAATAAATGGGTCTGTCAAACGTCTTCACAGAAGAAGCTAAAGATCCAAATTACCATAAAAGATCAGGCTTTGTTAGCCCTGTCCGATTGTTGACTGAAAGAAATGACATTCCTAATTTCTTTCAGTCAAAAACTGAGAGGAAATCTGTTCATATGCTGTATCACTTCCTGCACAGGGACCATTATGTCACCAGAAATAACGTGCACACAGGTAGCTTTCCAACAATTCACTTGTTTGACAGAGATTCCTGAAAAACTGACTTAATGTCAGCGAACACAACATTAGTATGAACAACAAATGCTGGTTTTACTCGTCCTTCAAATGACTCATCTGTACCAATATTAGTTTCATCCTGAGAGTAAATGACGGTTTAGTTTTTTTTTAATGGCTGACCTTTTGAGCTGAGAGTCGTTCTGTGTGAACTGGACGTAGAAGCTGCTCGGTGAGTTGATGTGGCTCACGACGACTTTCAGGTCTTTGAGCTCGGCGGGCAGCTTCAACTGAGGCTGAAACTCTTCTTGTTCCTCATTCTGCTCCACAGAGATTACGGGACCCGCGTCACTGCCCCCGTTCGTGGCAGAACCGAGCTCAAGTGGAGGGTCCCACACTGCAGAATCATCCCCAGTGGGTACGTCTTCCTTGGACTCCAGTCTGTAGGCGAGGTAGAGAGGAAAGTCAGAGACAGGAAGAGGAAATACAGAGAGGTGAGGAATAGATTTCTGAGGATTTTTACTCCTTTTTGAAGCAAGCCAGCTCTTCTTGGACCAGCAGCTCAGCTATGTTGACTAGTGGTCCATTCACATCGCCTTCAAACATTTGAATTGGGAGAGGTTCAGTCTTTGGGATTCTTCCTACAGGGGCAAAGGAAACACAAGATAGGCTTCACAGACAAGTTTAATGTGTGTAAACCTGAAAAAAAGAAGAAGCAGATTTCTCACGGCACCTTTAGAAATAATAGAGACCAGTTTTTGATAAACTAGGCTGATGAATCTGTTGGTGCAGGCATCGCTCCAGGTGTCTCCATCCGCAGGAATCACATCTGACAGACAGCACTGGATTGCCTTGACAGCAGAAGAGAAAATTTCCATTGGCATAATCAAGCTCAATGGACAACGTGAGAGTAAATGTGCAAATACAACCTTGAAATCTATTGAGAAATTAGCACAGGATTTCATCGTGGCTCATTTTAATGCTACCGGATTAGCATCAGATGTGTACAAACGTGCAGCAAGACGTGGCTGACTCGTCATATTAGTCTTTAAGGACAATTTACAGGTAGTATAGATTATGTTTCTTATCAAAATGTGTTCTCACCATGGCGGGAAGGGCAAAGAACTCGTCTTTTATCTTCCTCAGGTCGCTGACTGAAAGGATTTTTTTATTGCCAAAGTCGACGTATCGCACTTCCACTTTGCTTCGACCTGGGAGACCTGCACACGAGAACAACACATATGGGTTACAGCAGTGTGCACTGTAAAGAGATAAATAGAAACAAATAGAACAATACACTGATCAGCCACAACATTATGACCACTGACAAGGAGAAGTAAATAACATTGACCATCTTGTCACAATTCAGTGTTTTGCTAGGAAACTTTAGACCTGGCATTCATTCATTCATGTGGATGTTACTTAGACATGTAGCACCAATCTAGACCAGACCAGGCACCCCCACCCCATAGCAATGACACTCCTTGGTGGCAGCAGCCATCCCCAGCAGGATGCAGCCACAAAAACACTTTAGGAAAAATCATGAAGAACAGCACAAGGAGTTGACCTGGCCTCCAAATTCACTAGATCCCAAACTGATCAAGTATCTGTGGGACACTGTTTTGGAGGCACAACGGAGACCTAGACAATATTAGTCATAATGTTATGGCTGATTGATATAGTGCCTTATACTAACTGCAGTTAGGTAGAACTACAGCTACACTCCCTAATTATTATACTATGCACACATAAACACAGTCTCACCTATGACCTGAGCTCTGTACCACAACTTGTCTTCAAAGCGGGCGACACAGGCCTGTCCGTCCACGGGACAGTAGATGTTGAGCTCATCTTCTCCAAACGCTGTGGCTGCGTTGTAACAATCCTGAAGCTTCGCTGACAGCAACAAGGACTCCATGTTGTCAACCTGGCGGTGAAGGCAGACAGAGGAACAGAATCCATCTCTGGGATCTGACTCTTTTATATTAAACATATATTTATGTTCATGTTTAGTACCAGCTGGATGTAGAAGTCAGCAGGGTTGTTGATGTGGGACACCACGGCATCAAGCTGCGTATTTGTCTTGGGGTAGACAGGAGGATAGTACAGCAGGGGTCTATTACCCAGTATCACTGGAGAATAGAACCTATAAGCACAGTTTCAGAATTATAATATGATGTTAATATATAACATAATTTCATTCGTTTGTGGTTTGCTCACGTATGTGTACCTGGCCACTTCAATGAACACGAGGTACTCTCTGACAGAGATGGGTACATCACTGGATTGGTCCATGGGAGCTTTCTTCAGGTCCACCAGTAAGGAATCCCTGTCCTGACCCAGTGGTCTCATTTCCACTGCTGCAGATCCAACGATTTTACAGAACTCAACCTGGGCCTCTTTACTCCAGCCTTTTATCTGCACATACAAACAGAACAGAGACTTAGATTATTTCTGTAGCTGTGTTTTCAAATTAGAAAGTAAATACATAAACCTCTTCAGACAGCAAGTTTGCATCGGTTAAGTGTTTGTTAACCCTGACAAGGTGGAGAACGGAGACTTTTCTTTATAGTCCCAAACTAAAAATGCTACTTGAGCATAACTAGCCAAGTGTGCCTCCTGATTGCTATAATATGATTTGTTATATCATGAAATCACTTATGTATAAATGTAAAACAAGCATATTTTGGTTGATGGTTGAAGTGGAGCTCAGTTTTTCTTCTTAATTAAGAGTCTCCTGGATTTGTAAAAACAGCTACAAACAATGAACGTATATCTCAAACACTTATTATTATTATCCTGCTTGTATTTTCTGAAATGTTGCCGTTTTACACTTGAGGTCCACCATGAGAGGAGCAACGCAGAGGATAAACGAAACCAGATGAAGTATCTATGTAAACCTCGGTGGTCTTACCAGGTCATACGGGACCAGGTCCTTCAGTGAACATCTGACCGCCTGAGGAGCAAAGTGTCTCAGCTCGGCGCTCAATGCTGCATCCACTTTCCTCAGGTGGTTGCTCACAGACTTCAGTGTTGACTCAGCGGTCCCATCCTCACTAGGAAAAGTGTCAGACAAAGACTGCTGAAGAAGATCAAGTAAACTCAATCAAGTTCAGGTGCTTCGCTTTAACAGAGGATCTTCTTTTTGCGTACCTTTGTACGGCGACTCTTTCGCCAAACCCGTAGTCGAGGAAGAAAACCTGCACACTGGACAGCTGGGTGACTGGGCAGGCGTTCACAGCACCCACACAGCCGCTCTGCATGACTTCAACTACGGTAGCCCGACACCAGAGACCCTCCTTCCACTTCACAAAGATCATGGAGCCTGAAGAGGAGCACAGAAACAAAGGCTAAAACACATGACAAGTGGATAGATACTGCATGATATCTATGGATGTAAGTGTTCCTTATCAACTATGTGGAGACGCACCAGTCTCGACTGTGTCACTCGAACCGAAGAGACAACTCTCTCCACAGCAGAGATGGTTGATCTTCTTGGACAGGATCTCGCTTTCCCTCTTCTCGGCCAAATAGCAGACGTAGAAGTGACTCGGATTCACAACGTGGGTTACCACCACCCACTGGGTAACTACAAGAGAAAACGTTTTAACGATAGACAGAAAGAAAGAGGAGAGGACAGATGATGAATTCAGTTTTCACAGGTGAACTCTGGGTCATGATATGTTCAGAGTTTCTCTTTGATCGTCATTCAGACAACAGGAGGCTGTCCCAGTTTTCTGAATACTAGAAATACTTGGACAGATGAATTATCCAAATGTTTACCATTTCTTTTGTTGCCAAAAATCGGATGTTTTTTTCTCCTTCTGTTGATTCTCCATTTGTCACTTGCCAACTCAGGACCAGTCGGTGGATGAGCTGCACAAAAATGCATTTAATGTTATTAGAATAATAAAAAGACTAACTAGATGTGAGATAAGTTAAAGCTGATCAAAGACACACATACCATCCTCTTGTCCCTCATCTATAATCTGCTCTATCACTACATCTGGGCTTCCATCTGAGGCTGAGCTGCGCTGAGAAAAGCCGACTCTGTGACGAGGTGCCGGGCTTAGAGAAGAGTCTCTAAATGACCGCCTGTTAGCTCGTTTGCTCTCCTGCTCATGTTTTTGTGAGCTGGGGAGCTTGTTAAACCCGGGCGGATAACAGCTACTTTTTTTGCCCTGCTGGTAGCCTTTCAGTGGCGACACGGACAAGCTAAGAGGGGAAAATAAGACACAGGTGATACATAAATAAAAGAACAGATATAAAAACACAATATATCCTGTCAAAAAAGGATAAAAATTAATATTAAAATTGGTATAGGTAGGGCGTGGAGCATTTCCAGACTTGAGGGAGAGGGTCTCACTGGTATTCAGGTACGAGCTTTTTCTACTCATCAATTTTTTCTGGCACAACTTCGTACAGAAATAAAATAAACCTAAAACATTTGCTCAAAGTACAAATGCATTCCTTCCACCAGAATAAATGTGAAGCTCTGTGCTGATACTCGTTATCAAAGAGGGCCAAATTAAATTACAATTTTACTTTTAAACAGGAAAGGAGAAAGCGTATATGCTAAGGACTCACTGCTTTGGATCACCTTCTTCCATTTTCAGTGTCAGTGCCAAACCCCGGTTCAGAACTTCTGAGTGGAAAACACAACTACAACACAAGCATACGTAGACAAATTCAAAATCTCTAAGACAAAAGCTGCAGCTCATTTTACGACACCAAAGCTCCAAGATTCCACGGCACAAGGACATTTTCAGAAAAAAGGGACACTGCCTTCTATTCATATGTCAGTAACGTGTGAAATAATAAGCTAGGACTGAGAAAAAGACTTTACTGAATCTATTTCTTTTTGTGAAGCCTCCAGAGGAGCAGCTCTTTAAAGAACACAAACATCAACGTTCAAAGTGACAAACCTTATTCCAGAGGCCATAGGAATGAATTTCATATCCAAGTACTGCTTATCTACAGAAGCCTGCAGCGTCTCCAGAATCTACAACACGCAAAAAGAGCTTAATTTACAAAAGCACAAATATATCAGTCAGGATGTATTCAAGCGTAACTTTTCATACCTTATCCAGGATGCAGTATTCTTCCAGGAAGGGGACACGGCGTATCTCCTTCGCCATCTGCATGGCAATCTGCAAGGCCTTTATCCTCTCTTGAAGGTGACGGACTGAAGCTTGGCTGATGGCGAATTGTGGTTCCAGGTTTTTCAGCTGAATCAACTGCACATCTTTCCTGAAATTCCAAGCATCCGATCGGGTTGTTTTATTGGCTTTGACGAATCATTGGTTTCATGAAGACAAAGCAGAATCTCATGCATCTTTTACTACTTGACAATTAATAGCCGTACCACTTTTCAACAGCCTGCACAGCCTTTTCTGCAGCATGCCTGACCTCCAGCTCCAGCCGAGCTGTCTCTCTTGTCACGTGTTCTTCCAGATCGATCATCAGAGTCTACCCAGAATCACAAAAGAAAACACTCGTCTTTCCAGCAACACGCTCAAACAGTGGTTTGCTTTCATTTATACTCTGATGAATTAAACATGTGCTTTTCCACTCTGTGAAAATCAACAATGTCAACAATTATATTTTGCACTTTTCTGGATCCAGTGCAGCTTTCACCTTATGGACGTGTTCCAGCTGGGTTAGATTTTCTGCAGCCTGGGCCAAAGCTTCATCCACCGCCTTCTCAATTTTGCCAATGTCAACTGGCTAAAATATAGAAGCCATTACCAGACAGGTTTTTAATCATCATTATTGACACTGGAACACTAAATCCTAAATTCTTAAAATCTGATGACAAGTTAATGTCCATATAATGATGATCAGGGGTAATGACGGTGTGTCCTGTAAACTGAATTGTTCTATTTCCTTTAGATAGACAAGTTAAATATTACCACTGATGACTGACTTTAACTTCCCCAATAAAAACCTCTGTGACCACACAAAACACACCTGCTCCTGAGTGTTGGCATTCATGTCAGTGAACGTTGACATGTAGGTCTTTCTGCGAATCTTTGATCTGTCAGAGGTGGAGGACGGAGATTTCAGAAAATAGACACAGGACATCCTCAGAAATGTATAAACATGGAAGCAAAGTTTGTTAAAAATATTTTTTAAACAACACTTGAGGCAGCAGTTGTTCGATTCAACATTTAAAGCCACATTTTACCTTTTCTGCTTGTTAATTTTAGCAGTGTAGATAAGGCCTATAATTCTGCTATCTTCCTGCAGGCCACACACTCCTCCTTCAGGAAGAGGGGACTCAATCTGCATGGAAGAAAACATAGTGTTTTTAGACATCCATTATCAGTTTAACAACCAAGTGATGCTAACAAACTGCGATGGCAGCAAAACTAAGACAAAAGCTGATTTGTCTCAAGCGGGAGAAAATATTTTCTAGATTGCACTGCTTTTAACCAAAGCTAAGCAAAGTCAGATGCAATAACTCCCTTATTCAGAAAGAAATGTGTGTGTGAAAGCACCTTAACACAACCTTTGGTAGACCATGTATGAACTATGCCCTTGTTTTAGACCATTATTGATTTTACCTCACAGTCCGGGCATCTAATGGCATTGTCACTTTGAATTGACTGCAGGCAAGATGTGCAGTAGATGTGGCCGCACAAAAGCACCCGAGGGAGGTTTCCATCACTTTCATCCTCTGAAAAAAGGACAAGCAGGAATAATGGAGCAACAACAACCATAACAGTGTTTGCTAATGGGCTGGGTCGAAATCATTTTGTCATCTTTTAAGCAAGCAGAAATATCCTTTAATTGTTTTGGCGCGACGTTTCCAGCCCCTTCCGGTTGCCTCAGTTTAGTTAGCTTCGTTAGCTAGCTTACAACATCACAAAGCAACTCCCAAATAATTAAGAAAAAAATAGTATTAGTAATTATAAAATAGTAATAATATTGCACTCTCTAGTGTACTAGATAGATTATTTATATGAATATATATTTTTGGATAATTTAGGCACCTGTCAATGCACCTGCTAAACATGAGCTAATTTAGCTAGCTACTGTCGCTAACGTCCTCTGGTTACCTGTCTGCGTTAGCTAGCCAGCTAGCGTACGTTAATTTCGTTTATAATAAGACAAGATTTCGCAGAATGTTAAGCGGTAAGAAAAATTATTTGTTGTATTGCACTGTCTCATGTAGTGGACTGACTCTTTGTATAAATACATTTTAGTTTTTTGGACAATTTAGGCACCTGCCAGCACACCTGCTAAACATGAGCTAATTTAGCTAGCAATTGTCGCTAACGTCCTCTAGTTAGCTTGCTGTCTGTGCTAGCTAGCTAGCGTATGTTAACTTCGTTTATCATAAGATATAATTCCGCAAAATGTTAAGTGGTAAGAAAAATAACATGTTGTATTGCACTCCATCGTGTAGTGGGAGTGCAGTGTAGTTTATATAAATACATTGTTTGGATAATTCAGGCACCTGCCAACACACCTGCTAAACATGAGCTAATTTAGCTAGCTACTGTCGCTAACGCACTCTAGTTGGCTACCTACCTAACTATCATAAACCATGATTTCGCAGGATGTTAAGCGGTTAGAAAATGGTCATGAATATCATACCAGGGAGTTTGAAAGCCTCTCCACATAACCTGCAAATGGCAGCACTGGGGCTGTCGCCTCTATCCATCATTAACTGTAACAGTTTTTATGTTTCGTTTCAAACAAAGTGTGTCTGCAGGTGCCTTTGCCACGTGACCGCACGGTGCGTTCAATACCGAACACATGCTATTCGATAAAAACTGAAAAATGATGTATTTTAATTAACAATAATTTAATTTACTGTGTCACTTTCGCGTTGCCTTCCAGCTTTGATAAATTCTCACGTGTCTTGCCTTATCACATTAGATTAAATTCGGCTTTTAGTGGTCTTGTAGCTGTATTGCAATGCTTGTGATGTGTTCACGAGTGTAGGTGAACTTGAAAACCAGAGGTTTTCGTACTCCTGATTGCAAAACTATTTTAATCCGAGCATTAATCATGTTTTTTTAACGTCTTTATGGTCTAATAAGTCGACGTGAGAGCATCGGGGAAATCTAAATCTGGACCAGGGATAATGTACCCTAGAGAGCACTTTAGCAGTTTCAAGGGGTTACGTGGAAAGATGACTAATATGGTTGGGGAAGGAAACTAGAAGGCAGCAGAAAAAGATGGCATTTATTGATGAACAAATGAAAACTCCACACTCCCAGTGCCTTGTTAAAAACATTAAATAACAAAACTCACTATCCAGATTAAAACGGATTTAAAAGAGCAAATCTGGATACAATCCATGCTGCTGTTGTTAATGAAACTCATCCGATAGAGCTGGAGTGTAGGCCAATGTTAGACAAAAAATAAAAATAAAAATCCTGGGAGCCACTGAAGCTGATGGCAACCTGCAACCTCAAATGTTTGTTAGTAAACTCCGCAAGAAGCAGTGAAATGAAAAACAGGTACACATGTTCTAAAGTGTTTACTTTAGTGAAATACTTCCAGCCTGAGCCTTGAGCCTTGTCTCAATTAGTTTTAATAGTTTACACTGGATCAAACCACCACAAAGAAGCTTAATAAGTACTTGCAGCAAGATATAATTTGTGTCATAATATGCAAACTGTAGCTTAGACATTAAATGCACCTCTCTTCTATTTATTTAACCACCACCTGCTGTGAAGCCAAGTTTAGCATCATGTTCCATCAGAGTTGTTTTTGTGCACTACTCTCTGTGGACACTTGGGGACACCAAAGACTAGACGTTCATGAAAACCAGGTAGAAAGAGGACTTCAAATGTATGCACATAGAAATATCCACTTTGACATTTGTCCTTTGTCTTTGGAACCCCTGGATTAAGCATTACAGGTGATAAGGCATGGGTGTTATGTTAATATACGAAAGAAAACCTTGTGTCTGAATGTATAAAACACAAATTTTCTTTTTAATCTGTTATGTTTTTGCTTACAGTATCTATTGTTTTACTCCCTCGGTTATTCTCTCACCGTATACGTTCCTCTTGTATATAATGCAGTGTGATATATTCTTTTGTCTCCTCCTGAACCTATTGCAAGCCTCCACAGCAGACCCTAATGGTCCTCTCTTCTGTCTGAGCGCAGCTGCCAGCAGCACCGTCGCCTCAGGACAATGGCCATCCACCCAGTGAAGCGGCAGTAACCGGGAGTGACAGCCAGTGGAGAGCGGCGGGGGCGCATACATCAGATGGTAAAGGTAAATCCTCTAGCAGGCAACACGGGCCAAAATTTTAACCTTCAGAGAGCGCTCAAGCAAATCCCTGGAGGGGGGGGAACGGAAATGTGGCGCATGAGTGGGGGGATGTCCACTTAGAGCTGGTAGGACGCAGCAACAAAGAGCATACCCCCCGAAATACGTGTGTTTTAATGACTCCCACCTCTGCGCACGTGTCTAAATGAATCCGGCTGCTGGCCTTGATCTGGAGTGAAAGTAGACCACCTTGGGTGTGAGGCGCCAAAAACGCCTGCAGGTGTAGAAGTGCACCTGTCTGCTACTAATAGGGTGCAGGGAAACAGCCGGGATCAGTTAACACAATGGCCCAAGGATGGTTAACAACAGAAGAGTATCTGACGCGCCCTCGTCATTTGTTCTTTAAATGATCAAAACGCGAAAGAACAACTGAAAATAATATAAAATAAAATAACACTTACCTCTATTCTTATTTTATTTGCTCACAAATCCAGGATTAAGAGTCATGTCTATGGGAAAGACGCCCATAAAGCTAAGAACATGCTAAACTGGTTCAGTATAGTTGCTTGGTATGATTTGGTGTTTAGTTTCAGATCATGTGTGGACAAGACAGACGGAAAAATCTATTATTAATACCCATTAATGCGTTCAACAATGGTTTATGTTACATTTATTCTCTAATTTTTGCGTTTTGTCTGTGAGTTTTTTCATAGTTTTACTTAAATTCTGCCTTTTCTTTGGTTTTACAAGACAAAGCAAATCAAAACAACCCCACGTCTTCATGTCTAGAAGAATCTAATCAATGAAAAAAAATCATTAAACCTGTTTAACATGCGTTACATGATAAGATAAGATGTACATATATCACTTATTGTCTCCTTATCTGGGTTTTTTTGTAAACTTCGCAATAAACGCTCTGAATTCCAGCACATGAGAATGTGAAGGTATGTGATTTGGGCACTGAAGGAATCCGGACATTGGTCTTAACCGGGGCGGGATGATCATAGACCATAGAGTGTAAGAAGGGGGGGCAGGGCCTGCTACATGTGTGCTGTATGTATGTATCAGAGTGGGGGGTTGTTGCTGTGTTTACTACGGGTAATGAACCAATCAACGGGCCGCCCAGAGGGGGATGTGGGGGTGCCATCTAGGGGAATGGGGGTCGCCCCTCATCTTTCCTTTTCCCAAATGTGGGTCACTTCCCATCCTCGGGCGATTTCCCTCGAGTTTCTGCAGGAACAATAACCCCCCCTGCACCCCCCCGTACCCTTATCAGACCACTTACTCATTAATGATGCTCTTAATTAAACCACATTGTCTGGAATAACCATGCGTCCACTTCATTGTTATAATCCAGCTATTTCCTGAATCACTTATTGTGGGTCATTTCACGTGACGGGAGATGATGTCTATAGGAAGCCGTCTGTTTGTGTGTACCTCAAAGGTCTTATTAAAAGAAAGAAAGAAAACAGCCGTCTTTCTTTGTCTTCTATGTGTCACAAAGCAGGAGTATTGAATTTACTGACACTCTGGACGTCAAACATCAATCCACAGCAATCCTCCCGAATCAGATAAACCATTTAAGGTGCATTAAAACGACAATTTAAAACAGATCATTAACCTCAGACATATATAGTAACGTATAGATTTTTTTCCATTGATTCTTTTCTGCTGAGGAAACGATTATCTTTGACTCCTTGACGAAGCCGCGCTGATCCACGAGCTTCACCAACGCGGCGCGGTAATGGCCTCTTCCCTCTTTTCAGGTTTTGTCCTGACTGTCTGGATAAAAAACAAAAGCAAAGGTCAGCAGACGTGCAGGACGCAGGAGACTCATAGACTGGCTTTAAGTGGTTGACCCCCACCCCCTCACCCTCGGGCCACTTGGTCGCAGCATGAAAAGAGCAGGGGCGGTGGCAGATGACAGTCGCTTTGTACCTTCCTTAATCTCTTTGTCTGGTCACGGAAAGACCTGCCACGCCGTGAAGAAGAGCCAAGAGAACGGCTTTCATCACGACACAAGACAAATCAGTTTAAGTCGTTTAGTTTAAAACACATATCTTCACATGTTTATATGCTTTCTGTTTCTGATTGACATATATGTGCCTGAAAATGCTGGTTATAATTAGATCCAGGTCAACTGACGCAGACACAGGACTGCTCTTTTTTTTTTTTTTATGTGAAGTGACCGCGACATTTCACATGATGCACAATGACGATGATATTGGGGGTTGGGCAGGTTTATACTCAATCCGTTATATCCACAGGTTACAGATTCCTCTAGAGATTTCACTGTTCTCCTTTGTCCGTTGCTGTCTTGACACAAACCAACCGGTCCTCGATAACCAGTCCCTGTTCTTGTGTTTTTTTGTGTTCGTCTCTGTAGCCTCTGAAAGCTCATCATTGTAGTTCTATTTTTGAGGATCTGCAATCATTAATTCTACCGTTGGAAGAGATTGCGGAGAGAGACATGTGCTCCCCGCATGACATGTGGTGTCATCAGCCAGGTGTCCCCAACACCAAAGCTGCTCATGGCGTCACAAGCACATGATGCCCCACAAATTAACACAAGCCGTCGCATTCAGAGAATCACACGTTTTCAAATGTGACGCGCAAGAACGTTAACGCATTCACCCCCTAACGGCTGACAAATTAAAACAGAAACCAACATAAATGAGTAGAAACTTATAATGAACGCTCAATGTATGCAACAGAATAATGTTAGTGGGGGGCCTTTGAGGGGAGGGGCCTCTGTGGATCATCCCACAGATACTTGATCTAGTGAATTTGGAGGCCAGGTCAACACCTTGAGATGTTCTTCGTGTTTTTTGAGTTGTTCCTAAAGCGTTTGTTTGTGTCTGCTGCCATCAAGGAGTGTCATTGCTATGGGGTGGGGGTGCCTGGTCTGGTCTAGGTGGGTGCTACATGTCTAAGTAACATCCACATGAATGAATGAATGAATGAATGAATGAATGCCAGGTCCAGAAGTTTCCCAGCAGAACACTGGTTTGTCACAAGATGGTCAATGTGATTCACTTCTCCTTGGTGGTCATAATGTTGTGGCTTATTGGTCCATTTTAAATATGAAAATGTACCCCTTCTTCCCACTGTCCAAAGACATGCTCATTAGGTTAATTGGTGATTCCCCGAGACCCTCCAGAGGTTCACAACCACCAGTGAATTAATTTTATTTATACGGCGCCAATAACAAACGCTTTCAGAGTCAAACTCCTTTTCAACAGGAAGGATCTTTGAGCAGAAGCCAGCTCATAAGGGGGGCCCCCATCCCATCTGCTTGAGGTTGGCCAGGTGGAGAGAAAACAGAGGGAAGGGTGAAATTCAAATTCAAATTACATGCATCCGCGCATATGCATCTTAAACAGTTGAGTACTTGTGCTTAAAGAGAGCGCCAGGAGTCTTTGGGTGAAAACAGCTCCAGGTCCGGAGTGTTGACTGTGAACCCTTTGTGCCCTCAGCTGAAACACCCTCCGTCTCCCCCCTTCGTCTCCTCGTTCCTTACATCCACTCGTACCTCCACGTACATTCACATGTACTTGATGACTCCTTCACATGTACACCCGCTCATGCCTCCTTTCAGCCTCAACCCCTTCACCCCTCAGCTTCAAAGGCACGGCTATGACTAAGGTACCGGTCGTTCAGAGCGACTCGGAAAGCCGGCGTGTTTTTAAGGCCGGGCCGTCACCTCCGTGACCTAACACCCGTCAGAAATCACACGGATTCACGTCAAGGGGGACGTAGTGAGAGATCAGCTCGTTAGCATGACTAATCGCTCCGTTGCCGAGCATTTCATGGCCTGTCCGTCGTAAAAAAACAAACCTCATCACAGGGCTGGGTTTAAAAACACGGCGGACGGTGTTGGAAGGTGGTGTTTTAATAGCGAGCCGCCGTCTATGTTGCAATTATCTCACTTTGCTGCACTCGCAGAATGCTTGACCTGCTTCTCAGCATCGATACGGCACACATCTCAGGGCGAGGCGGGGGTCGGCACAGGGGGTTTGGATTTATGGGGGGGAGTGTGTGTGAGATCATGTGTGTGTGTGTGAGGAAAAGCATGCATAAGTGTGATTTTTTTTTTTTAAACTTTCAGCTGCCCTGGTGAGACGAAGGCCGTGAGAGCCTTGGTCTTCCTGGGTGGCCCGAGGTGAAGAAGGCAAAGTGTCGGCTGATTAACATTATCACGAGACCCGATGGAAAATGGAAATGGACAATTTAGAAATAAGGAAAAAATACTTGTATTCTTTTGTTTGTTTCGTCAATATTAAGAGATTACTTTTTAGCCGACACTTAAAGCACCGAGAGAATGAGGATGTATTTAGACTCCTCATTTACTACTATTTATCTTTGGAAAGAAATACATGTCTGAGCCACTGCTTCTAGTTCCATCATATCTTATTCACAGCGGGAAATAGACATACAGCGATCAGCCACAACATTAGAACCACTGACAGGAGACGTAAACAATTCAATTGTTCTGCTGGGAAACTGTTGGACCTGGCATTCAGTCATTCATTGGTGTGGATGTTACTTAGACATGTAGCACCCACCTAGACCAGACCAGGCACCCCCACCCCATAGCAATGAAACTCCTTGATGGCAGCAGACATCCCCAGCAGGATGCAGACACAAAAACACTTTAGGAACAACTAAAAAAAACATGAAGAACATTTCAAGGTGTTGACCTGGCCTCCAAATTCACTAGATCCCAAACTGATCAAGTATCTGTGGGATGATCCACAGAGGCCCCTCCCCTCAAAGCCCCCCCCCCCCCACTAACAACATCCTGTTTCCAGACACCACAGGATACTCTCAGAAGACCCATGTCCATTCTCTGATGAGTCACAACTGTTTTGGAAGCAACAAGGGGAGACCGAAGCAAAATATTAGGAAGCTGGTCATAATGTTATGCCTGCTTTTTGTTGTTACTGATGACATTAAGAATGATTGCATTGCTCACAGCTGCTGGGCTCGATCCAGTGATGTCAGGTTTGTTCATGCTGGCTACCTGGCACACTTGGTTTAATTGTTGACAGCATAAACTCGTTTCCCCTGCGGACATATTGACTTGTAATAGTAAGGAAAGTACAGGTGTACTCGTGATGGCTCGGTTCCAACAAACGCCCCAGCTTAAACAAAACCAAAACCTCTCGTAAGGGGAAAACCGCCGTCTATGTGTCTTCCACAAAATAAAAAAAGTCGTTTAACGAATTCTCCTTTATGCATAATACAAATTAACTGCTCTATTTCTGCTTGAAATCCCCAAAAAAGCTCCTCATTGATGCAGCAGGAACTATCATGTCCACACTCACACACACACACACACACACAAAAAATCTCATCACACTGTATCTGCCCGGGCTTTGCCTCCTGGCTGACGATAAAATGTACCGCTGACAGATTTCTGTTCGTCAAGATGTGACATCTGTCAGGAGACATGATTCAAGTTGGAAGCCTTCCACCATCGGGTCTTTGGCGCACACAGAGGGGGCGCTCGTCACTTTCATCATTGCAGCGTGAATCAGATGGAGGAACAGCTGCTCTGGAACGGCCGAGCTAGAATATTTTTGGCAAAAGGAAAAACGATTTGAAATGTGACACTGATGTTATGATGAAATGCTTTCACACTGGAAGCCATGTTAAGATTATATACGTCAAATAAAAATAGCCTTGTTTAGGGTTATTTAAAGTGAGACAAAAACGGTAATGAATATTGTTCTATAATATTCTAATTACTTAAAAGCAAGGCTATGTATGTTGATTTCTTAAAGAGGAACTACTGTTTTTTACAACCTGGACCTTATTTCTGGCATAAAATACGATTGTTTACTCACCCATATAACTTGAGTGTTATTTTGAGTCGTTTATCAGATATTTAGATTTGCGAATATTTATATAGTGGGAGTGAATGGGGCACCGAAACTCAGCCTCTAAATAACACATTATCTGCCGTGAAACTTGTTCATTTCACCAATATTTTGTTATGATACGCTAGTGCTATTCCCCGTTGAGTGTGGAGTTACTTGTTATCTATTCGTGGACGTGCAGCAGTTTGTTGTTCTTTGGCCAGCTGTTCCTCTCTCTGCCTCCACATCCTCCTTTAAAGGAGCTCCTCATCCGTATACTCTGGCTCAAAACCTTAAGGACGTCCATCATAAACAAATTCAACGTCCACAATCTCAGGATCGGAAAAATATTCAGCCATGTTGCAAAAAACTAGCAGTAGCAAATTACAGGTAAACAAGCTGACTAGGTCGCTCAGAGATGACATCATCCAGATGAGAGGTTAGTAGGTCAATCTACAGACCCTGGATGATGATAACAGGTAACTCTGGACTCAACGGGGGATAGCACTAGTGTATCTTAACCTAATATTGGTGAAATTGATGTATTTTCGTGGCAGATAATGTGTTATTTAGCAGCTGCTTTTCGGTGCCCCATTCACTCCCACTATATGGATATACACGGATTTAAATGTCTGACAAGCGACAAAATAACACTCAAGTTATATGGGTGAGTAAATGATGGGATTTTATGCCAGATATAAGGTCCAGGTTGTAAAAAAAAAAAAAAAAAAAGTAGTTCCCCTTTAAAGTGCTGTAATTTATATGTGCCCTTGTGCTGAACCCTGAACTGCCCAAATATCCTTCCAAATATTAACTACAAGTGATTTTTTTTTTTATCATATGAATTTGATCAAGCTTTGTTCTGGAGCTGCTGGCTTTTTTTTTTTTCTGTGAAGTATGCCACTTCAAAACCAAACAAGAGAGGGCAAGTCCACAGCTATTTACTATTAGCGATGGAAAACGCTGACTGGGAAAACGAGCCCTGAATGCTCCCACGCAGCATAACCCCAAATCAATCACATATTCATCAGCCCCTTTCTTGGGAACTGGGGCAGAAACCACACACCTGCGCTTGTTGGCAGGAAAACCGCAGTTGCGATATCTTTTCCTGTGAAGCGGCGAGCCGCTTCAAAAGCGCCGGCTGGAAATTTTAAAAGCCTGACAGGTTCAGGTTTGGAGAGGCTGTTAAAACTAATGTTATTAATTTATTTTTTTTAATGATATACTGTAAACTAACAGCACACAAGACACCAGTCTTGCTTTGAACATATGAGATTTACAGTAAATGATCACAAGTAGTTTATAGTAACACATGCGTCTGGCTCAGAGCCGGTCATGCGTTGGTTTTAGCCGAGAATGACGATGAAAAATGAGAGCAAAGCTGGCATTCTTAGCTGTTAGAGGAAGTCTGATTTACTTGTAGTCCTCAGAATGGACCCTAAACAAACATCTGCAGACATCTTCAGTCTCAATCATCACCTTTCTTCCTCTCTCTTATTCACGGCGTGTGTCACTGTAGACAGACAATGACAAATACGCCATCAGCTGCCTAAACCGCAGCCATGATTACACCTCTGACAGACAGGGGGGACCTCCCCCTTTTCAGTCAGAGCCACTGCGGCCCTTGCGAAACACCTGGACGAACGTCTCGGAGGTGACGAAAGGCTAATGTGGCGGTAAAGTGTGGCGCCGCATCACTGGCGCACCCTCGCGGCCCTGTAATCTGGGGACGCAGAGGGAAATGAGTGGCAGATGGACTTCCTGAAATGTAAGATTTGCGGTTAGGCAACATACTTCTCGTTGTCTTCTCCTCCATGTATGAGACAGCAGCTAGAATCTGGACTTTGAAAGGCATACAAAGACGTTTGTTGGTTTAAAAGCTCTTTTACATGATCAGAGGAGCCGCTCCTATGACTTACAATGGAATGTATAGCATGTAAAGACTCATGTCAATGTGTAGCATTGACCCATGACCTCCTGTTAAACTTCAACCCAAAGGTTGTTTTAGTTTTACTAGGTCTAGACGTTGGACCTCCTTTAGCTTTGAGCACACATTCTCTGTGTCATTGTTTCAATAAGCTTCTCCAATGTCTCCAGATTTATCTCCATCCAGTGTTTCATTCATTGTATTGATAATGGAGAGTCTGACCACTGCTCAAAGCTTCTCCAGCACATCCCAAAGATTCTCAATGGGGTTAAGGTCTGGACTCTGTGGTGGAACAATCCATCTCATGCTCCCTGAACCACTCTTTGACAATCTGAGCCCCATGAATCCTGACATTGTCATCTTGGAATATGATCCATTGATGGAATAAGCTGCTCATTCAGTATATTCAGGTAGTCAGCTAATGAACCTAGACCTGAGCAACTGCAGCAACCCCAGATCATAGCACTGCCCCATAGCACAGGCTTGTACAGTAGACACTAGGCATGATGGCTGCATCACTTCATCTGCCTCTCTTCTTACCCTGATGCCCCCATCACTCTGGAACAGGGGAAATCTGGACTCATCAGACCACATGACCTTCTTCCATTGCTCCAGAGTCCAATCTTTATGCTCCCTAGCAAACTGAAGCCTTTATTTCCAGTTATCTTCACTGATTAGTGGTTTTCTTAAGGCTACACAGCTGTTCAGTCCCAATCCCTTGAGTTCCCTTCACATTGTACGTGTGGAAATGTTCTTACTTTCACTATTAAACATAGCCCTGAGTTCTACTGTTGGTTTTCTTTGATTTGATTTCGCCAAATGTTCGATCACAATCAGTAATTTCTTCCTCAAAGACGATGGTTCTCCACTCTCCTTCCAGTTTTTAATAATGTGTTGGACAGTTCTTAACCCAGTTTTAGTAGTTTCTTCAATCTCCTTAGATGTTTTCTCTTCTTGATGCATGACAATGATTTGACCCTTCTCAAACATCTTTTCCACGACCACAGGATGTGTCTTTAGACATGGTTGTTGAAGAAATGAGAAGCTACTCATTGCATCAGTTGGGGTTAAATAACTTGTTTCCAGCTGAAAGATAATCACCCATGCAGTAATTATCCAATAGGAGGCTCCAGGTGGTGACTTTTTTGGCCATGCAGAGTATCAGACAGCAGGAACAAAGAATCACAGGACTTATTGGGTAGCACAGGTGTCACCTTCTTTGCTAGCTCATCAAGTTAATCTCAAATGCTAGACGTCACAGTTCCAGGTGTTTATTCTATTATTTATATATTAGCAGAAAGCAGTCAGAATTAGGAATTATCGCAATAATACAAACTAACCAGGGTATGTCTCCATCTCTCTCTCTCTCTCTTTCTTTTCCTTTTTCCATCCTGTAACTTTTCCACATTTTTCTCCAGGCCCCCCAGTTGACCGTTCTGCCCCCTACGTTTGTCTCTCTCATCCCAGGGCGGCTCTCTGCCAGTCACATTTCATATGCTCCCATGAATGGGGCTTGCCTCAGCCCACTGGCACCGCCGTCACGGCTAACGTGGCTAACGCTGACTCCACCAGGCGTCCCCTCGTGTTAATTTAAGCAGTTGCAGCAGTTCTTCCGGCCGCCAGCTTCGGGCTCCGCGCTCGTTTCTTCCACTGACATTAGCTTCATTAGCGCTGAAGCGCAGAGGAGAGGAGGCATGACACTGACTCAAGCTCACAGGCAATCACAAAAAGTGTGTGTACCTGTTTATATGACTCAGAGGGATGGATGGAATCTTAATGAAAAGATCAACACCAGGATACTTGAGTGGGTAAACAGACACTTGTGTCTGATAAAATGCCGTTTGTGAATCACTGACATCTGTTTGTATCCAGAAAAAAAGTGTTGTGTAAAATTAATATCATACTTGACATTTACAGTTTAGGAATCAAACACATGCGACGATGGCCATGAAACAACTCTATTAGGCACAGTGATCAAAACTGTTTTTCTACCGGGCTGTAAACATTTATTCATGCTATAAAGTTGGACATTTTAACATAGAGGTCTAAGGGGATTCTCAACGGTTGCTTCTTGGTTCCTCTCCACAGTCCTTGCACAATTTGCTCCATGCACATTTGTCATGTCACAAAGGTTAGTGTGAAGTCATGAATTCCAATAGACACTGCCTGTACCTGTTTTGTTTACCATATTTGTTGGGGAGGAATTCGTGGTGATGCCGACAAAGAAGAAGAAGATGAAGTCCCAGAGTCCTGTATGTCTTATGCTGAAGGCGTTTATTTAGGCTTGTACGAGGAGAACAGACGCTTTGTCATCACAGCGTTAAGTGCTTGAGTCCACTTCAGTTCTAAGGGACAAACACTAAAGCTTAGAGTCTAGAAAGGTGGGTCAAGGCAGCAAAGGGGAGATGTGTTAGCATCCAATTGGCTGTAGTGCATAAACATGAAGATAAGCATTGACACCAGCTGCAGACACTCAGTCAACGAGATTGAAGACGCCCAAGAGGGACCATGGCGTTGGCATGTTCCTCAGAGAGAAAATAGGACAGATAACTGACCCCAGCAATAATCTAACAAACTATCTATAGGGAAGAGAAATGATTCTCTAACAATATTAAGCCCTGAAAGCTTAAAAATGTGCACAGCTGTCTTTCAGATTTATTTATGTATTTTGACTGTAGTTGAAACAATTGGCCGTAGGTGTGACTCTTCACATGACATGAATGAATGAATTAGTTGGACGTTTTAACATAAAGCTTTATAGGAACAGGCGGCGCAGTGGTGAGGTGGTTAGCACTGATGCCTCACAGCGAGAAGGTCCCAGGTTCAAATCCATGGGACTGGTTCCTTTCTGTGTCTGCGTGGGTTCTCTCCAGGTTCTCCAGCTTCCTCCCACCGTCCGAAGACATGCTGGTTAGGTTCATTGGTGATTCTAAATTGGTGTGAATGGTTGTCCTTCTGTGTTAGCCCTGAGATAGACTGGAGACCTGTCCAGGGTGTACCCCACGCCTCTCGCCCTATGACAGCTGGGATAGGCTCCAGCAGACCCCCGTGACACGGGAACAAGCAGTTACAGAAGAAGAAGAAGAAGAAGAAGCTCTATAGGAACTGACTTTGTCTTTTGAGACAGCCTCATTTGAAGAACTACAGTTTTTATCTCTTCATTTTTCAGCCTCAGGGTTTGCCACTCACGTCTACTGGCACCAATTAGCATCCTGATGTAAATCTGGATCACCATTCAGATACGTGGCTGGCAGTCCAGTCGATCTGCACTCAGGATTGCGTGAGGCAGCGGTTACTTTTCAGTTCCCGGCATTAGGTTGTAGACAAAGGCTGGATTTTAGACATACAAGCTGTTATTGACTACAGTTACAGACAAAATGCAATGGATCAAATTAAACGAAGCAAATAAATCAAACAAATACAAAAGAAAGAACTGTAATGTCTCCCTTTTCTGCACATTTCAAGTCAACGGCATTGTTCAGAACGTGATCAAAACCATTTCCAGTCTGACACAGATGCTTAACGATGATGCACTCCATTAGTAATTGTTAAAAACGTTTTCCCGTCACACAGCCCTGATGCTTCACATAAGCCCGTCTAAGATGGCTTTTTGCAGAGATGTTCTTCAAAAAGAGTCGTCCAACATTTCAACCGCAGGCTCTTTTGTATTATAACCTCTTGATTCTTGATGAATACAGCTGCTGACCTTGCTCTCAGCAGTGAGCCTCGACAGCAGCTTTGTGTTATTTCTGGCTTAATGGAACCCAGTGTGCAGAATCAGCTGGAATTCTTGCATTAGTTAATCCAGTCTGAATGCTCCTTCATTTTCTTCCAGAGCCTTCGCTGTCTATTAGTCTGAGCATTAGCATCAGCCCGGGCGGATCAGACCCACACCCTCCCTGTTTACACTGACACCAATGACTTGTCCCTTGCGCCAGACCTCCCCTGCACCCCCGCCGCCGCCGCCGCCTCCACACAGCCGTCCACACATGGAACCAATTCTGTCCGTGCACGGCACCGAGACCGCCTGATTGCTCCAGCAGCAGCATCATCCAGTAAAACAATGTGTTACTAAGGCAACAGGTGGTGCTGGAGACGTTCGCGATTTCACCGGGAGCAGGAGTTGATTAGCAGCGGTTACGAGGCCAAGAGGAGCTTCGGAAGAAAACCCAGCAGAGATGACATCAGTGTCCGCACGTGCACATTATCTGCAAATAGAGTCATTGTGTTTGTCTTGGCCGCTGCTCGTGCGCAATTGCTATTATTGGTCTTCTGTTAAAAGCCTGTGTCAAGATGTGACATGCTGCAGATATCATGCTGCACGTGCCAGGAAAACTGTTTAGAGAAAGATTTAATGAGATGAATGTATTAATGTGTATGAAAGCTCTATAGGCTCATTCCTGTCAAACTAGCATTGCGAGATCACTGGATGGGATTAGTGTATTTACCCAGCGGCGACTACACGGAAAAAAAAAGAATTGCTTTGGAAAAATACTGCATAGCTGCTATCATAAAATCTCCCGGCACTATGTCAAGGGTGTCACTGTTTGAATCGGACTGTAAATATTTGAGGACAGTGTGGGTTTGTCCCGGTGTTCCTTTACTTTGCTTTTATGCTTGGAATGAGGAGGCCACATGTAGCGTCAGATTTTGATAGCGTCTACTCGAATGTAGGTTGGAACGCCACCCGTCTTGTGGCATGCAATACAAACACTCTGCTCCGCTCGGTGCCGGTGTGACCGCATTCTTTGACGCCAGCGTGTCATGCAATCCCCCGTATTTCAGCCCGGAGATGACAATAAAACCCTAATTCACTCACGCATGCACGGCGTATTTTAAGGGCCTTTTAAAAAAGAGGATGAAATGATACGTGACTTCTCTTTCCACCCTCCATTGTCTGAAGCGTCCTTGTCATGCGGGTGCTGTAACGATGCCATCACGGCCAGACCAGTGCGTGCTGCGCATTGAGGAATTTTTACACACAAAGGGGAGTTGACTTTGGCTTCAAGCCCCGTTGATAGCAAACACCAACGACCTGCTGTGGCTGTTGATAGCCTGGGATTACAACACACCTGATCAACAGGAACACAATGGACATTCCAGCGCGTTTAATGCTTAACTATGCTGTTAATAGACAGATATGAATCAATTTGAAAGGAAAGATTACAGTAGAGACCTGTGAAGTTAAATAGGAACTACTGTTTTTTTTTTTACAACCTGGACCTTATTTCTGGCATAAAATAGTTGTGAGTCATGTAATTTGTATTTCTACGGGAGATAATTAGATCAGTGTATATCCATATAGTGGGAGTGAATGGGGCACCGAAACGCAGCCCATTATCTGCAATGAAACTCACTCATTTCACCAATATTTTGTTATGATACGCTAGTGCTATTCAATACAATCATTTCCTCGCCCATATGACTTCTGTAATCTGTATTCCTGCGGGAGATATTTAGATCTGCATATATCCATATAGTGGGAGTGAATGGGGCACCGAAATGCAGCCTCTAAATAACACATTATCTGCCGCGAAACTCATTAATTTCAGCAATATTTTGTTTTGCTAGTGCTATTCTCCGTTGAGTCTGGAGTTACCTGTTCACCAAATATTGGTGAAATTAAGTTTCGCGGCAGATAATGCGTTATTTAGAGGCTGCGTTTCGGTGCCCCATTCACTTCCACTATATGGATATACGCAGATCTAATTATCTCCCGCAGGAATACAAATTACACAAAAATTATATGGGTGAGTAAACAACCGAATTTTATGCCAGAAATAATGTCCCAAGTTGTAAAAAGAAGTAGTTAGTCGATGGCTGAGTGCGATGTAGACTCTGAGATCAGGGGAAAACACATTTTTGACTGAGTCCCGGGGATTGTTCGGTACCGCTGCCCAGGCTCCTGGGGAAGAGGGGAGGTGGTGGGTGGACAAATCAGTGGACCGGCAAAGATTGCTTCCGGCCCTTTCTGCCCGTGTCCAGACGGATGATGATTAACTGGGTATGACTGTTGCTGGCTGGACCTGACTTGAAATCAAATTAGGTCCAAAAACACAACTTGACCACCTTTTCCCTTCAAGGCCCTGTTTTGTTTTTCCTTCGTCTCACCTCTCTTTCTCTTTCTGCCGCCCACATGCTCTCCGTACCTCTTTTTCTATCCCCGATTCTGTCAGACCCATTTTAAAAAAAGCAACAACCGCTAAACCACTAAACTGCTGTGCCTGTCTTCCATGCTGAATTAATTCCCAGTATGTCCCTCTTCTGTTAGCCTCACGTGATCTGCTCTGACCTGTGGCGTCGTCTTGTTAAAAACACCTCTGAGTGTGTGAGCCCCAGCATGCAACAAAGCAAGGCGAGGCGACTTTACGTCTGTAGCACGTTTCATGCAGGGTATGTCAGAGCACATTATATGGGACAGAAAGCAACGTATGACTCCTTCTAACTCCGGGCTAATTATAAAATGGGCAAAGACGTGGAGCGTGAGAGGAGCTAATAACCCAAGACAGCGCCCACACATAATTTAAACGGTTGTACAGTTGTCGTGAAGTGAGAATTTAGTTTGAGACCAAAACAGCTTTTAAATTAGATTAGATTAGATTCAACTTTATTGCCATTACACATGTACAGGTAGAGAGCAACGAAATGCAGTTTAGCATCTAACCAGAATAGACACTGCATGGGGCATAAATAGTATGGTATATAAGTTTTATTCTCCTCTAGCAGACATGTTTTAAAGTTTTAACATGAAGGTCTATGGGAATTGACCATAGACTGTATATAAATATGAACAATGCATCTCCACTTCCTTTCATTGCCCAAATTGGCGCTACTTTCCCGGAGATACAAGTGGCGCCATTTTGTAAGTTTGGCACACTTCCTCAAGATTCTCTCACATTTTCATTTAATTAATACTACGCAAATGACAGAAACCATCCTTGAATACAAATTATTTGTATTTTAGTGTTTTAAGTTTGGTTTATGCTCGTTTATGCTCGTCCCTATCCGTTGATATGCAACGATGCAGAGCCCGCAGCGTCGTTGCGTATCGAATTGTGCAATTTTTTAACTATCGGTTTCCGTCGGCACTCCGGAGACCGCATCACTCTGATTGGTGATGTTGCCGGTAGTATTCCCTTACCACAACAACACCGGCATTTACTGGACGAACAGACCACCGCCGTCTTCTGCGTCGTCTCCGCATTCTCAACAAAATTTCTTCTTCTTCAGTGTCGATCAGCTGGAGCAGCAACAGAGATGTTGTCCTGGGGTCCATCGTTCGTTGTATGTGGAGGAACATCAACAACAACAACTTTGTAGTTCGCAGGGACGTTTACGCGCCACGCCCCCTATTGTTCTGGCAATTAATTGCTTTGCAACATTCACCAGCCGACAGAGAACTTCGAAAGGATTCACCTCTGCGTCAATCCATCTGCGTAACCGCGCCGTACGCCGTCGGAGAAGCATAATTCGACCTTTAGTTTAGCTGAAGTCCCATCCACTAACATGGAGGGGGCGGAGCTTATGACCTATACTACAGGCAGCCACCAGGGGGAGCTCTACTTCGCCTTGTTAATAGAATTGACTCACTTTCGGGGCCAGCCTCTAGTGGCCATTTGTGGAGCTGCAGTTTTCGGCGCTTCTGTTTTCAGCCCTTGGCTACACAACACTTACTCTTCCACCTGTTGTTTCTGCAGCAATTCATCTTGATGTATTTGCTGATTTTGAAAAAGTAGAACCTAAAGAATATAAAATAACATTCTCTCTCAGATATACACGCCTTGCTCCTCACTAATATACAGTCACGTACAACGACGTCCTCATCAGCCTCAGGTGTAATTTTCATGCTAATTAGCTCTCACTAGCTAAGAAGCTAACCTTTGATGATGAACACGGCACATAAAAGCTTACCAATGTTTTTCTTTTTATATATACACTTAGCTCAAGGCAACACAGAAAACATCACGTAGCTGCTTTCATGGCTCTAAATACTCTGCAGCGCTGCAGCTAAAAGGAGCGTCCCCATTTTTAGCTTTTAATGTGGGAACAATGACCAGAGCCCGCCATCCTCAGAGAGACATCATGGGTAAATGCAGACATGGAAACGGGACAAACGCTGTTTTGTTTTTTTATGTTTTTTTTAATCTAAAGCAGTAATGTTGTCAGGAAAGAGACATTATAAGGCGGCGGTGAATCACCAGGACTGAGCGAGGATGCATACCTGCCCCTTTCATGGTTCTTGGGAGGCAAATAACTGGAACTGGGAAACTGCAAGACCAAACCTGTGTGTTTTGGTCATGCGGAGGGTAAGAGTGCCTCAAGGTGGGACATGTCATTAATGTGACGAATTCCTAGGATGATTCATGACAGTGATAGATTACAGCCTAAATCAGTATTATTTCTGTGAGCAGTGCGCAGAAATTAAACTTTACAGACTTTACAGTTACAGAAGATGTGGAGCAACAGTCTGATGGAAGTATTTTCCTCCTGAAAACTTCATCCTGGAATCTATGAACAGTAGTACAGAGTCTGATCTCATGATTTGCTCTAAATGCATCCCTTACATGTGACTCTATAATCAGACAACACGTGAAACATGCAGAAATGCTGATTGTGCTTTGCAGAAGGATCATGCCAGTTCATACGCACAGAGCAAATATGCTTTAGAGACATTTATGGGACGCACCTCTTACGCGAATAATGTATTTGAGGTCATTTTCAAGACGAACGTAAACACAGCTGGATATTTCGGCGCGGGATACGTCATTAGGTTCATTTGTGAAGGATTATTCTGGCAAGGGGTCACGCGGCGTGTGCTTTCTAGGGAAGTGCCGAGGCCAGCTGCAGCCGTGTAACGTGTAGATCATTACGGACAACAGACGTGTCCCTCAGGGGGAGGTCTCGTGTTTGATAAACAAGGTGATGGTCTGTGTGTGATGTCAACACTCGGACGATCAACTCCACCCAAGGTAAATGGTTTTCTAACTCCCATTGAACCAGGTTACATCATTTCTTATCTAACAGTGACATAATGGGACAGAGGCATCCGCCCGTAGGTGGTTCTGTGCTCGTTAACAGATGGTAAAGGTAAGTCTCCTAGAGAACTGCGTTTTTATCAACAGATTTTTCTGGTGAAATACTCAGAAGCAGAGCATAAATTGAACAGCTAAGTGCGTAAATTCACGACCAGTCTGTCCCACATCAGATGGCACACAAAACGGTTTTCGTCAAAAATGTGTTTCCACTGGCACGTCTCATCACACAAAGCTTATCAGGAAGAAGACTTGGACTCAGATGGAGTTTATTCATTGAGGGGAGGGGCCTCTGTGGATCATCCCACAGATACTTGATCAGTTTGGGATCTAGTGAATTTGGAGGCCAGGTCAACACCTTGAGATGTTCTTCATGATTGTCTTGAGTTGCTCCTAAAGCGTTTTGTGCTGGGGATGGCTGCTGCCATCAAGGAGTGTCATTGCTATGGGGTGGGGGTATCTGGTCTGGTCTAGGTGGGTGCTACATGTCTAAGTAACATCCACACCAATGAATGAACGAACGCCAGGTCCAGAAGTTTCCCAGCAGAACATTGAATTGTCACAAGATGCTCAATGATTTACTTCTCCTGTTAGTGGTTTTAATGTTGTGGCTGATTGGTGTACACAGGAAGGATAAATGACAAGGTGTAAAAATACAGTGATCTTCATCATTGTTTGCGTGTCTGTGCTGGTTTAGGTGAAACTGAGACTGTTTAATGCGTCTGTCACAGTCTCATTCCCAGAAATACGTGCACGTCATGCATTCCAGTTTAGGCTAACCCCACCATGACACACCGCACCGGATCGTCCGTCAATGTTTTATCAAGGAAAATAAATGTGCAATTATCTGCCCTCGACTGTCGGAGTGTGTTTGTGGATCCTGTCAGGAGTCAGCAGTCGAGAAACAAGCGCACAGTCGGCTCCTAAGAAAACACGCTCTGTGGTGCAAGCAAGGGAAGACCTTAAACAAATATGGGGCTCAGAAAAAGAAATAAAGAGACTTTGTCAGGCTGCATCATGAAGGAAAATTCTTAAAATAATATGAAAGTAATGGGATTACATGCGGTTTTATGACTAAGAAGGAACAACACGACGCGACAGGACAGATGTTGCCATCAGTTAAAGGGCTGTTCTCACATCCTGAAGTCCTTTTGGCAGCGAGAGCAGAGCAAACAAGAAGTTCACTGCAGGTGATAAGTCGGACATTTAAATGTATGATCATGTGTCTGGGTGTAATTTCTCCTCATGACTAATTATGCTGTAGTTGGCCGCTTCTTTTAATTCCTCACAGACGAGCAAGATCCATCCTCACACCGGACACCAGCGAGGCCAAGAAAACCTGGCGCAGGTGCTGAGCATCCAGGACCTGCTGCCATTTTCTACCCCCTCATTAACAAGATGCTCCAAAAAAACAACCACCCTTTCTCTCCACCCACCTCCTCTTAACGCTCTCTCCGCTCACCCTCTCAGCCCCCGCTATGGTTACTGAATGAGTTTTGTCTGTGTTTGGATGAGCTCACTGGAAAAGGATGCGCCCACAGCTCCACGCCGTCTTTTATCTTCCTGCCCGGACAGAGACCTGGACGGAGAAACCAGATGCTTTCGAGCAAAAACAGGCCTGCGTACAGGTTTTGAAGGTGCGCCCTCGACCCTCGGCTCTCGGCCCTCGGGTCTCGCTCCGGTCATTTTTGTTTTAAATCAAGGAAAGCTGACAAGAAAGAACGTCCGTCAACGATCGCAGCTGATCGCATTATCGTCGGAAAGCATCTCCACACTCCTCCCCGTCCTCCCTGACAGTAACCATGATTAAAAGGAAGCTCTGTTGTTTAGCGATAAACACTCACGCTAGGCTTGAGAAACAGCTTTGAAAAGTTACCAAAGCTGCATTAACGACCGGACAGAGGAGGCAAGGAGATATTTTTGCGGAATCATAAACAATTTCAGGGAGTCTGAACATGTGTACTTAATCTGTGTACGTTTACGGATAAGAAGAGGCGGAAGATAAGATAAGGTTTGGTCATTAATAGCCGATTTGTAGACCACATCTTTGCAGGAGCCTTAAATAAAAGTGGTTTACTTCCTGAATGAAAATCACACTAGGCTGGTTCAGGATTTGATCCGGTTCTGTTCTCAAATCAAATATTCATTTTGCAAATCCAACCCAAATTTTAAGAACCTCATCCTCCTTTGCTGAACGTTGCGGCTTTGGCGTCGCGTTGAAACTTCAGTTTGGTAAAAGGCAGAGTTATTTTGTACGTGCCAACACTTGACAGGAGCGTATTCGAGGTGACGGCCAAAAAGCTCATCTGGCCGTGCAGCCAACAGACGAAAGTCCATCTGTCAGTGGAGCACTGAGCCACTGGGGCCACTGTGGAGCCTGCTGCTCGCGTTTATTTACCCCGTGACAGCTAAAGCCGGTACGGCCTCAAACATATCCCTCGTGCCGGTCAAGGAGATCCACTAAAATGTCAAGAGAGGAGAAGGAGAGTTTCACTTGAAAAATGAAACTTCAGTGGTTGTTTTGCATTCTCTTTCTCTTTACAGTAAATTGACATCATTCTTCATAGTGAACAGCCCCCCTCATGGGAGTCCTCGTGCTCAATTTGGAAACAGTGGCGCAAGAGGTCACGGCAGAAGCAGCCCTCAGAGAGTTCAAGATCCCCAGACTGGCTGGGAAACAAATACAAGAATGGATGCTGTTAAAGTGCCCCGGGGACCAAAAGGGACGAGCGCATGCTGTGAATGAAAAGTTTAAAGGGTGTATTCCGCAATAAAAAAAGGTCAAAAACTGTTTTACTTCTACAGTAACTGACCGAGGAGTCTGTGTAAAGCAGTTCAGTCAATCAACAAACGATAACGGCGCCAGTTAAAACTATATTTGACTGCCTTTGATGTTTAATTTTCATTAATATTTATGGATTTGTCGCCAAATTAAATGAAGAGACTATCTGCCCTGGAAGTAATCATATACACGGATCAGTATCTGGTTAGTGGAGGCTTTTGGGTCCTATGAGCTGGATCATCTCACAGATACTTGATCAGTTTGGGATCTAGTGAATTTGGAGGCCAGGTCAACACCTTGAGATGTTCTTCATGCTTTCTTAAGCTGTTCCTAAAGCGTGTTTGTGTTTCTGCATCCTGCTGGGGATGTCTGCTACCATCAAGGAGTGTCATTGCTATGGGGTGGGGGTGCCTGGTCTGGTCTAGGTGGGTGCTACATGTCTAAGGCCACGTCCACACGGAGAAGCTTTTTGGTTTAAACGCAGATGTTTTGCATTGTTTTGGCCGATCGTCCACACGAATTTTGTAAACACATTGGCCTAAAACGCACTTTTCTAAAACCTGGTCCCAGGGTGAAAAAATTACAAAACGCAGCTCTTGTGTTTTTCTGTGGACGACGAAAATGGCCATCGCCACCATCACCACACCCCTCTAGCTTAGCCTTCCACCTCTTATATCCTGCCAGACATCTCCTAACAACATCAACAACAATGGTGGACTACATGCTCGTGTTCCTGCTGGAGAAGATATTGAGCCTATTATGGTTACTAGGGCTAAATATCATTTCTCCTTGAGTTTGGTTTCTTCTAAAGCCGATTTGTAAACAGCGCTCAAGCTTTATGCGCATGCTCCACCTCTTCCTCTTCGTTTTTGGTGGATTTCTGAAACTGAAACAGCGCCACCTATAGGCCTGGAGTATGAAGTAGCGTTTTGAGTCGTGTTGAAACGGATCCATGTGGACGCAGATATTCTTGAAACGATGCCAGAGAAAACGGAGGGGGAAAAGATTGTTTTGGTAGGTGTGGGCGGGGCCTAAGTAACATCCACAGCGATGAATGAATGCCAGGTACAAAGGTTCCCCAGCAGAACACTGAATTGTGACAAGATGGATGGATAGAAAGCTTCTCTGACTGACTGGTGTTGTGTAGAGGGCGGTGGACAACGTTC
Source organism: Planiliza haematocheilus (assembly GCA_005024645.1). Classification (NCBI taxonomy): domain Eukaryota; kingdom Metazoa; phylum Chordata; class Actinopteri; order Mugiliformes; family Mugilidae; genus Planiliza; species Planiliza haematocheilus. The sequence goes on along the minus strand of SRSE01001371.1, from coordinate 130,130 downwards.
ATGACGGTCCTGATTTTGTCATGGTTCTTGGACTCCCTCTGAGTCACTTGACCTGTCAGTGGTTTTAATGTTGTGCCTGATCAGTATACAGTATGTAGAGCCATAGGAAAGGAGGATTCATTCTTGAAAAGCCAGAGAGACGTCACGTCTACTGCTCAGATTCTTTAACACTAGATGTTGTCAGTCAACGGACAGAAAATGAATTTTCTACATTTTACTTTCCAGTGAGCGTAACTGAACAAACCCCCACAGAGACACTGGAGAGCATGAAAGCTTCCTCCTCTTTGTGAGCCAGCGGTCCTGAATTCTGTCCTGACCTGTCAGTTAAGCTCACGGCGTTTCTGTTTTCCTCAACATTTTTCTCACTTGTTAAGTCTTTGAAAACTTCTCTCCCCCATTTTTTTTCTTCTTGTAAGCGTCGTAACACGTACGCCCAGTTGATCATTCGAAGGCCGCTGAGAGGATATTATTTGACTTGTTAAAGCAAATGATAGAACGTGTCCCTGTACTTAGCTGCAGTATTTAGGTTAAAGCGTGAAATTCAAACCTGTAATTAACTGCAAAATGTGCGTTAGAAACATGAAAGGTAGCCTCGATGGTTGTAGCGCTGTGATGTACTGTAGGGGAAATATAGGGAAATAGATCCCTGTAATTAACTTCAAATGTGCCAGGGAATAAGATGCTTCATTTCTTAGCCACAAGTCTCTGTGTCAAATTTGACCACGTTAACCTCTTAAAGGTGTGTTTTACATGAAGAAGAAGCCCATGAAGCTACTTGAAGTTGATCTGAAAGAGAAATACATGAAAAAAAATGGAAAGAACTGTTATTCTCGTTATTGCACATTACTAATGCCCCATATCGATTTGCTAGGGAGCATAAAGATTCTGGAGCAATGGAAGAAGGTCATGTGGTCTGATGAGTCCAGATTTCCCCTGTTCCAGAGTGATGGGGGCATCAGGGTAAGAAGAGAGGCAGATGAAGTGATGCAGCCATCATGCCTAGTGTCTACTGTACAAGCCTGTGCTATGGGGCAGTGCTATGATCTGGGGTTGCTGCAGTTGCTCAGGTCTAGGTTCATTAGCTGACTACCTGAATATACTGAATGAGCAGCTTATTCCATCAATGGATCATATTCCAAGATGACAATGTCAGGATTCATGGGGCTCAGATTGTCAAAGAGTGGTTTAGGGAGCATGAGATGGATTGTTCCACCACAGAGTCCAGACCTTAACCCCATTGAGAATCTTTGGGATGTGCTGGAGAAGCTTTGAGCAGTGGTCAGACTCTCCATCATCAACACAAGATCTTGGTGGAAAATTAATGAAACACTGGATGGAGATAAATGGAGAAGCTTATTGAAACAATGACACATGTGGCTAGGCAGTGTATGTTTTATTAACTTATTTAAATCCATAAGTTCATTTCTAATCTTTGTTCACACCTCTCTGTCTTAGCTGTAGAAACGGAAATGGATGACAACAGATGAACTGATACACGCTGACACCTTACGAAACAGGTTTAATGAAGACATCAAACTGCATCGCTCCTCATCTTCAGTGTGTCTGGGCACATTTACACAAACACACACACTGCAGGGTTACTGAGTTTAAAAGTTGTCAGCGCGCATTTCGTCACACAGTCACACATATTCACACTGAATCCAGCGGAGTAGACCACCTCCTTAAATGTGCACCACACATGTCCTGATATAACCCTGCAATGTTTTATGGAGATGTTTCATCCCCTGGTCCTTCTTTAACAGTAGCAGAAGGGAAAAACACAGCGAACCCCCTTATACCATGTAAGCAAAGAGAATAGCTGTCTTTGAACCAGCCAGACATATTGAGCAATATTAAATAAACACATATTTGAAGCCTTTCAACCTCTTAAAGTAACTGGTTCTAAACAGCATCATGGATTTGAAATACACTCGTGAATTTTTCCCCTCTGTGAGAACTTGTTAACCCTTATAGCCACAATTAACAGTGCTGATGGCTGTTCTTCTACTATTGATTTTAGAAGCTGGCATCTGAAAACTCATATACAGATACACACCAATCAGCCACAACATTATGACCGCTGACAGGAGAAGTAAATAACAGTGATCTTGGGATAATTCCATGTTTTGCTGCAAACGTTTGAACCTGGCATTCATTCATTCATTCATTCATTCATTCATTGGTGTGGATGTTACTTAGACATGTAGCACCCACCTAGACCAGACCAGACACCCCCACCCCATAGCAATGACACTCCTTGATGGCAGCAGCCATCCCCAGCAGGATGCAGCCACAAAAACGCTTTAGGAACAACTAAAAAAAAACACGAAGAATAACACAAGGTGTTGACCTGGCCTCTAAATTCACTAGATCCCAAACTGATCAAGTATCTGTGAGATGATCCACAGAGGCCCCTCCCCTCAAAGGCGCCCCACTAACAATATTCTGCGGCCAGACAACCTCAGAAGACCCATGAGTCACAACCGTCTTGGAGGCACAAGGGAGACTTACACAATATTATCAAGGTGGTCATAATGTTATGGTTGATTGATTTATACATAATCTGCATATAATGTTCACACAGCACCAAGCAGACCCATCCAGGAGTGAACAATGACCACACAACTCGATAGTGCCAAAAAAAAAACTGCAGTTCCTCAAATGACCACTAGATGCTGGCTCCAGATCGAGTCCACGTTAAAGTGTTTGACTTTAGAGCAGAAATAAACAGTTTGGGCCTCTGCATCTAACATATGGGCAGGCTTCAGTTTTTATATAACTCATCTATTTAAATCGCGTCTTAACGTTATGCTTAATTTAGGGTGTGACGCGCTTAGAGCGACAGATGGGTGCCCTCAGGTTGCAAGCTGTCTGCCTCAGCTCTGCTCACACATCCATCTTTACACGCAGCCAGCGCTCGGCAGACACATTGGGATCATCACTATTTACGCCGCCCACATTTATTTCGCTCCGTTGTACATTTTTGACTCGATACGGGCCTCTGTCGCACCCGCAGTGAATTCTCTGCATCCCACTGTTGATGCGTAGACGTACGTGGTGAAAAATCCACTCGACTCGATCAGATCTGACATGTCGCAGCTTCCGAATGAAGTCAAAGGCGCCGACGGGGGCTGGATAACGCTTGTGAGGACAAAAACAACAAGCAGCAGCGGCTGTGGCTGTGGCCCCAGGCGAATATATCAGGTCATGTAGATGTTGGCTACTGTGAAGGGATGCTTTTCGCAACCTGAACAGACAAAGAGCGAAAAGGAAAAAGAAAGAGAGGGAGATAAAGGCACTGAATGGTGTCTTTCCTTTGAGATATCTATACCTGCAGGATTAATGAGCGAAAAGAAAGATATATACCCTTTAAATCTTCATATTTATTTGTTTTTTAAGTAGTTTTATGGAATCAAAATAGAATTTTCTTGTCCCCCCCCTTCTGATACCCCTGGCTAATCCAGCCTCTTCCAAGCGAATGTGAACAGTCACAAAATCAGCCTTAATTAATGAAGTAATGGTTATACAAGAGTCACGGGAGAGCAGTGGAGGTGTCTCCTGCATCTCATGACTGCTGTGATGAGGTCAGAGGTGTGGGGCGAGCTTGTTTGTTTTGGGACGAGACAGTCCCGCAACGTACGCCAACATTTCCTGAGGGCAAAGTCGGGGTCGCTCATGAAGGAAACCTGGCCTCGTGGTGAAAACGGAGCAGGCTTATCAGAGTATCACGCAGGCTGCTGTGAGGAGTGCGCGTACAACATTCCTCGCTCTGCCAACTCTAAATCTAAATCGTTTCCCGAATCATTAATGAGCAATTTTTGAAAGTTAGGTTATCTTTATCTGCACAAACAAAGTAATTTATAGTTAGTGTAGCAAAAACTCAATCTTATCAGCTTTACCAAACACAAAACTATGTCTGCAAACTTGCAGAACCATTCGTAGTTGCGCAACTTTCACTGGATAGATTCAGTGAGGCGGAAACTGGTTTAATGTCAACAGTTCAAAGGCTGAAATGTCTGAATGCTTGGATTGTGTCTGAAAGAAGTTTTAAATGAAATCGGATACTAACATAGAGTGCCAAATCATCCCCACAAACACCACAAATGATTGTCTTGTTAAGTCAAGTTTTGCGTCTCCAGAGGGAGCTGAGCAAAGACTAAAATTACCTTTGATTAGGAAAAGCTCTCAAGCCTAATTTCTGCTTGCGACCAGAAGCTGGAGGCTACGTTAGCATGCAGGTGTATTCCATTTGAACTGGGAAGATGTTGGAAATTTCAACAGGGACGCCGCCACAGTTTTAATATTTGGTTTGGACTTTGAAACAATCTCACCAACACTGGCTTTAAAGTTAAAGATGGCTGCTGCTAGGTTTGCCAAATCCCTGAACATGGTTTAAATTATTTTAGCCCTTATTTGTGTGTGAAAAACTATTTGACTCAAACCTGAATTGATTAAGATTCATATTTTTGAGTGATATGAACACATGGAAAACAAGTCATCCTTCAACAATTTATTTTTAATGCAAAATAACAAAATTAACAGAATAAAATAAATATCTTTCATAAACAGAAACCTGTCCTTGGAAACTTAAAACTGTATAAATTAATATAAAACAACAGAAAGCAGAACATTTCTCTTGTAAAAGCGCAATAAGAAAAGCGCAAACATAAACTGTGAGGAAAAGTTGTCGCTTTGTTTTTCTTCCGGTATCTTCTTCGCATGCGACAGTGCCTCGACCAATGAGATGAGCGGGATTCCCGCTGTCAGCTGATTGGTCACAGAGCAGGAAACGGCCTGGGAATAAGTTTACCGTAAATATTCATATAATTCGCCCCGTTATTTATTAATTTCATTGACATTTTACATACCAGTTTTGATTCTCGCGGTAATACGGTACAAAGTGCGTCCCGTTTCAGCTCAATACGGGACGCTAGTATAACTAAAAAGGCCGATCTTGGTTTTCTGACTCGTTGTTGAGGTACGTAGCAGCACAACACACACATTAGTTTATATCATTGCACTTATTTATAAACCTTCCCGAGAATCTTACAGCACAATGCTGAAGTTGTAAAAAGTACACTATTGCAAATGTTGCTTTTTATGTTTTTATGTTTTAATGTTAAATGACCACACAGAGCGTTTACTTTAAAGGTTCATTATGCAACTGCACAACTGCCCTGCGTATGTCTATATGTAAATATACAGTAGAGTGAGTGTGTGCTTGGATGCGTTCAGCTTTATGACCACCAACAAAGCTGTGTCCACTAATCCTGGTAGGCTGTCATACCCTTAATGCATCATTAGTATTTACTGTACCTCCATGTAAACAGCAGTTTTATAAGCAGCCACCAAGGAGACTGAGTCTGCAGCACTGAATGATGCTCTCTATAACTGTTAGTAGAACTGTTAATATACATATAAAGTATATAATTAAGGCTGATATATGACACTTAAATGTTATTCTAAGACTTTAAACATTCATAACTAATTCCAACTTAGCAGACACATAAAGACATTTGGGTAAAACTGTGGACACTCTCTTTCCTAACAAAGGTTTCAGTGTAAGAGTTCAGTGTGGCCCTGTTTAGACCTTGCATTGACAATTGTCCAATTTTAAGTGGATGCACATTGACGATGCATTAAATGATCGAAGCTCAGATCAGTCAAAAAGAGGCTTTTATTCTCATTTCAGCCATATATAGCAGGCGCGGTACATATCGATAGTTTAGGACGTTCCTCCAGGTCCATGCAACTACATGAAGACATAGACTGGGCATAAAGTGCACGTGTGCAAGCTTATGCAGACAATACGAAACAATGCCAACAGTGTGAGCGGTACAAGCGGTGCAGACAGTGCAGACAACGGTGGCAGCAGTGCAAGACCGAGAGACAAGAGTGCAAAGACAAACAATACAATGCAGACAGTGCAAAACACTTGGGAGACAATGCAGCTATAAAAAGACATTACGCAGAACAGAAAGCAGCGCTGACTAATAAGCAGACTGTGAGTTATGAATGTTATGAATAACAGAGTATGAGTTAGAGTTAAGGCTGTAAACATTTGACTAATGAACAGCATAATGTGTGCAAAAGATGCAAAGATGTGTGCAAAGCGCTAACAGGTTATGAGCTTAGGCTGTGATATCATCTTGGTTGCTGGTGAGCGTGTCTATTTGAGGCGGTGAGTTCAAGAGTCTGATGGCTTGAAGGAAGAAACTGTTACACAGTGTGGTTGGGGTGTTGGGGGTCGATTGGCGTTTGCAGGCGTTTGGTGTAAAGGGTCGTGATGGAGGGTAGCTGATGATCGTCCCAGGTGTCCTCACTGTCTGCTGCAAGGGTCCTGGGATCCAAGATGGTGCAGTTCCCAAACCAGACAGTGATGCAGCTGCTCAGGAGAGACGCTGCTGGGCTTTCTCTCTGGAGCTGGTGTTGAGTGACGAAGTGAGGTTCTCCACAGACTTGATGATGCGATCCGAACTGTGCAATGCTATACAGTCGTGAGTCAGCGGGGTGAACAGCAGTGGTCTGAGCACACAGCCCTGAGGGGTCCCACTTGGAGATTGTCATGTCTTTTGTCATGTCTTTTGTCATGGTTTAGCTTCTGTCATGTCTTTTCACAGTCACGGTTTTAGTTTGTTGGATTTTCTGTTTATTGTATTTTGTTAAGTCTTGTTTTTTTCATAGTCATGGTTTAGGTTTTCTGCATCCTGTTTTATTTTGTTGTGAACTTCCTGTTTTCTTACCCCATGTTTTCTTTTGATTAGATCGTTGGTTTCACCTTGCGTTAATTTGCTTCACCTGTGTCTTGTCACCCCTGTTACTCATGTGTATAGCCCTGCCTTTCATTTTGTCTCTGTTGCGTCATACTATTTGTCCGCCGTGTCCATGTTTGTCAGCCTTGTTCATGTTCCATGTCTACGTTTCATGCTATGTGATAGTTTTGTTAGTGTATTTGAATTTTGCTTTTTGGATTTCCTGCCCTGTCAGCAAGCGTCTTTAGTTTTTGTAAGTTTTGTTTTTTGTTAATTAAAACCCCATTTTTCGCCTACTCCTTCCTCCTTGAAGTCCTGCATCTGGGTCCAAACCTCCAATCCCCACTTCCCTTTTTGACAAAAGATGCTGTCCAGGATTCACAGCCAGCAGGCTCAGCCCATGAACAGCATTTGTACATATGTGTACTTTTTGTCCAGGGGCATGAGGGCCAAGTGGTGAGCAGTGACTTTGCAGTCGTTGGTGGAGCATTTGGGGCGATATGCATTTGGCGGCATTCCTATGGTGTGAACACATGGTGCCTCCCAGGTCACATTAAAGATTAAAAGCTGGCCACTAGAAGCCTGACTGTCCCGGTCACATGTTAATACAAGGACTGAATAGGGCCAACGTTTCAGGCTTTGGATCTGGATAGCAACACAACAAAGATGCATCATCTCTCCATCTTTGTGCATCAACATTACCACAGTAACATCAATGCATCCAACTTGGAACGTGCATGACATTAAATCCAACTGAAGCAGAACCCTACATGATGGGTTACTCGAGTTGCAGAATCTGGCATGTGGTCATCAAAGCCTGAAGTTGTGGTTGCACAAAATCAAAATTAGTCAAACATCTACGGAGCGTTTGAGGTCATAACTAATATACACGGACGTGCAGAGCTGACATGCTGCAACTTTCAAGTGTCAGTTCACCCAAAACATCTGGTAGTAGTTTTGAGGTTTTGGCGAAAATATCGCTATCAATAGAGGTGAGTGGATTTTTGGCTCTACTTTCTATCGCAGTACTAATCTCTTTGGAAGCCATCATGTCTGTGGAGAACACACAATATGTAGGAAGTTGTTTTAAGGAATGTAACACTCAAGAAATAAAGAGGATTTTTTTTTTTTTTTTACAGCAGATGGTTTAGAAATCCAGAACGGTTTTGATCATCTCCCAAAAGTCATACTTAAAATGTCAAGTATTCTCAGTCGGCCTTTTTTTCGTTTGGCAGTTGGACGTAGACACTGGTTTTTAATAGATTAAACTTAGCAACAACACATATTTCATATTGAGGTATGTAATACTCATCAGGGCATTTGCAGCCAGCAGCTAATGAGGGAGGCCACCCCACAGCAAGAGGAAAAAACAAGCCTGTTTTTCTGGCCATTTATATTTTTTTGAATAAATGTTTTGACAGAGTTTGAATATAACGGCCGACTGTGGCCTTTCTGTGTGGAGTTTGCATGTTGTCTGTGTGGGGTCTTTCTGGGTACTCTGGCTTCCTCCCACCGTCCAGAGACATGCTCATTAGGTTAAGTGATTCTAAATTGGCTCTGGTTGTCTGTCTCTCTGTGTTAGCCCTGAGATAGACTGGAGACCTGTGCAGGGTGTACCCCGCCTCTCTGGGATAGGCTCCAGCCCCCCTGGATGTTGTTAGTGGGGGCCTTTAAGGGAGGGGCCTCTGTGGATCATCCCACAGATACTTGATCAGTTTGGGATCTAGTGAATTTGGAGGCCAGGTCAACACCTTGTGATGTTCTTAAAGCGTTATTGTGTCTGCATCCTGCTGGGGATGGTTGCTGCCATCAAGGAGTATCATTGAAATGGGGTGGGGGTGCCTGGTCTGGTCTAGGTGGGTGCTACATGTCTAAGGCCTTGTCCACACGTACGAAAACGATCTTTTTCCTATCCGTTTTCGCTGGCACGGTTTCAAAAATATCCGCGTCCAGACTGATCCGTCTTAACACGGCTCAAAACGCTACTTCATATCCCAGGTCTATAGGCGGCGCTGTTTCAGTTTCAGAAATTCACCAAAAACGGAGAGAAAGAGGTGGCGCATGCGCATGTAGCTTGAGCGCTGTTTACAAATCGGCTTTAGAAGAAACCAAACTCAAGGAAAAAATTTATTTTGCCCTAGTAACCATAATATGCTCAATATCTTCTCCAGTAGTAACGCAAGCATGTAGTCTGCCATTGTTGCTGATGTTGTTATGAGACGTTTCGCGAGATATAAGAGGTGGGAGGCTGCTCCAGGGGTGTGGCGATGGTGGCGATGACGTCATCTCCGGTTTCCCCTGTCCAGACGGATCCACAAGAAGTGCGTTTTCGAATTTATCCACCCTGGGACCCGGTTTCAAAAAAGTGCATTTTAGGGCTAAGCGTTTACGGGATACGTCTGGATGATAGGCCAAAACGATTAAAAACATCTGCGTTTACGCAAAAATGCGTTTTCGTGTGGATGGCCCCTAAGTAACATCCACACCAATGAATGACTGAATGAATGCCAGGTCCAAAAGTTTCCCAGCAGAACCTTGAACCGTCACACGGCAGTCAAAGTTATTTACTTCTCCTGTCAGTGGTTCTAATGTTGTGGCTGATCGGCGTCACACTTGCCAGTTTTGAGGACTGGCAGGTTCAAATGCGGACAAATAAAAAGTAGCGCGGTGCAGCACATTTGCTCTGGCAGGTCGTTTGTCACCATGTGGCGACGGCCGCGGCTGAGCCAAATATGAGCAACGGATCTTTAACCCAGTTTGCTTTGAATGACAGAGGGAAATGAAACCTGGCGGCGCTGCAGTGTTTTCGATGCCCTGTGGTGAAGTCTGACAGAAGAATCAAGCGCACTGAAAACCCTTTTTTAACCGCGGGGAACGTTTTAATGTTCCTGTTGACTGATTAACACATCTGCTACTTTGTCTTATTGACGCTTCAGCGTAATTCTTCAAGAGAGATCGTTGCTTCACAGAGAGATCAGTCATGGTTTTTGCTCACTCAGAGCTCAAACGAACATTGGCTGGTGTCCCCATCTCCCCCCTCCCTTCCTCCCTTCCTCCCTCCCTTCCTTCCTACCTCCCTTTTCGCTTGCAGAACATTAGAGAAAATGTGAAACACCGCTGACCCAAATAAACGCCACATCCACCATCTGGTTATGGACTCAACAAACACAAACAGCTAACTCATCTCTCTTTCTCTTCCTCGTTTTCAGCTTTCAGCTTGTCCCGTCGGTTCTTTCATTCGTCTAAACACAAAATGACTCATGTCAGGATTTGGAGATCGGTGCAAACGACGCGGCTTTTTTTTTCGAAGTTTAGATGTGTTTGCCCGGCTGTCACAAAGAGGAATTACTTTGATTACATCCCGTTGGCTGAAATATGAGAACTATGTGTTTACAAGAGAGTTTATTCAGACTTCCATTAACTGGCATATAAATCAGGGCTTTGGCCGCAGAAATTGCCCCAGTTGACTTTATTTCGACCATGATGCGGCAGAAAGAAAAGGAAACGTTTCATAAACCATTGAAGTAGCATAAGGGTCTTTAAAAGTCGTTGAAACTGTGTCACAGCTGCTTTAGGAGCTAGGTGTCTGGGGCAACATTCCCAAAGGAACATTGCTGCATTAAGTTGCTGTATATGTCATCTCTATAAAGAGATGTCTGATTTAGCAGAATGCTAAAAGATAGCAGAGCTGCCAATGCAAACAGAAGATTTTCTACTGCTGCAGCTTCACATTAAAAGCATTTAGGCGGCAAAACACAATTCGGCAATTTCAGGAAGTTGCTTTGGTTAGTGAACATTTACTGTTGTCTCTATCACTGAAATCCATTGTTGCATTAATTTTCCACCAAGATCTTGTATTGATGATGGAGAGTCTGACCACCGCTCAAAGCTTCTCCAGCACATCCCAAAGATTCTCAATGGGGTTAAGGTCTGGACTCTGTGGTGGAACAATCCATCTCATGCTCCCTGAACCACTCTTTCACAATCTGAGCCCCATGAATCCTGACATTGTCATCTTGGAATATGATCCATTGATGGAATAAGCTGCTCATTCAGTATATTCAGGTAGTCAGCTAATGAACCTAGACCTGAGCAACTGCAGCAACCCCAGATCATAGCACTGCCCCATAGCACAGGCTTGTACAGTAGACACTAGGCATGATGGCTGCATCACTTCATCTGCCTCTCTTCTTACCCTGATGCCCCCATCACTCTGGAACAGGGGAAATCTGGACTCATCAGACCACATGACCTTCTTCCATTGCTCCAGAGTCCAATCTTTATGCTCCCTAGCAAACTGAAGCCTTTATTTCCAGTTATCCTCACTGATTAGTGGTTTTCTTAAGGCTACACAGCTGTTCAGTCCCAATCCCTTGAGTTCCCTTCACATTGTACGTGTGGAAATGTTCTTACTTTCACTATTAAACATAGCCCTGAGTTCTACTGTTGGTTTTCTTCGATCTTGATCGCCAATCACAATCAATCAAGGCCATGTTTCTTTCTCAAGGACGATGGTTCTCCACTCTCCTTCCAGTTTCTAATAATGCGTTGGACAGTTCTTAACCCAGTTTTAGTAGTTTCTTCAATCTCCTTAGATGTTTTCTCTGCTTGATGCCAATGATTTGACCCTTCTCAAACAGACTAACATCTTTTACACGACCACAGGATGTGTCTTTAGACATGGTTGTTTAAGAAATGAGAAGCTACTCATTCCATCAGTTAGGGTTAAATAACTCGTTGCCCGCTGAAACATAATCACCCATGCAGTAATTATCCAATTAGAGGCTTGTACGTATTAAATTAATTAAATCCAGGCCAGTTTCAGTTCTCCTGTAGAAAATCTGTGAAACAGTCAATAACAGAGGAATGTGACCAGCCTCCACCCTCTCTCTCCGTCTCCCGTTCCTCCCTCAGGTAAAACCCAAAGAATGCCCTTTGTTTGCTGCCTTGTGTAATAACCTCATAGAACATGGAAAGCACATGCAGTTACATGGGCGCATGTTATCCAAGGTGCTCTACGGTAATGCAAATAGATGTGTTTTTTGATATGGTGAGAATCCAACTTAACACCAGCTGCATTATTGCAAGAACTGATCCAACATGATGAAAATAACATGTTGGATACACTGTTCTGTGCCTGAAATCCATGTTTGACCATCTCTGTTGTGAAAACAAGCGTCCACAGAAGTCACAGAGCGATGTTATCACAACCTGCTTCTGCATTAGTTGTGTAAAAACGCTTGTTTTGTGGCTGAATTTACCGTTTGACTCCTTTGTGCGTGTTTGCAAGCTGGGCAGGTCTTGCGTAAAAGGTGAATCTAATAACATGACGCAATGAAACATGCGTGATCTTTGGTGATGAGAGCTCAGCTAAGACTTTAGATTGCTGGAGGTTTAAGGGCTCAGCTAAGTCATCCCCCCTCCAGGCTAGCTCCAGTCGCTGAGCCTCGGCCTTCAGATTTCATTTAGTGAAGGAAGGAGCGGTATCTTGATATGTTTCAGCTTGGCGGCGGAGCTTCTGTCGGACGCCCCGGCCAAACTTGACGGTTGTGTAATAGCACGGTTGCGGCGCTAACCCTGCTCAACTAACTGTGGTCGGGTCCTCTGGAGGGCAAGGGGTTTATGTAACTGTAGATGTGAAAGAGTGCATGGGAGGACACTGTCTGACTTTGGTGGTGGATGCTTGCGACTGAGACAGAAGAGACTCTGAGACATGAGGGGAACATCAGTTGAATGGGTCGCCACCCAAGGAGGCTCAATGGGAAAGAGACAAGAGGGTTGCCAGCTGACTGTCACTGCTTTAGTGTGGTGCTACATAACATTGAATGCACATTAAAAGATGCAGTTGATGTGACTGAACCACCTGTACCATGCCAGATACTGCACAATCTTAATAATAATAATAAATTTTATTTATAAGCGCTTTTCCAAAAGCTCAAAGACACTTTACATACAATAAATGCAGTTGAGAACACAAAGCAGCAAAGACAGTATAAAACATAGAAAACAATATAAAATACACACAGAAATTATGTATTAAAAGCTAATTTAAAAAGGTGTGTTTTTAGCATGGTCTTAAAAGTTAGGAGGTGAGTGCAGGTGCGGATGGGTTTGGGGAGTGAGTTCCAGAGGGAGGGGGCAGCAATGGAGAAGGCTCTGTCCCCCCAGGTTCGGTGCTTGGTCCGTGTGGGTAGTGACAGGATGTTTCCTTCGGATGAGCGGAGGTCGCGGAAGGGGGTGTGGTGATGGAGCAGGTCTGTGAGGTAGGGGGGGGCCAGGTTATTAAGTGCTTTGTGTGTGAGGAGGATGATTTTGAACTGTATGCGGTGAGTCTTAACTGTAATACCTTTCATATGCATGGAAATAGATGGAGAGCATGGGAGATTTTGAATGGTACACAGTAGAGTTGCGCAGTAGTTAGCTGTGATACTAGTAAGGACATTTGAGAATGCAAAATGCAAAAAACCTTCATGTTCTTATAAATTAAGTCCATTCCTTCCCACTGCAAGACAGTTTTCTTTGCAGAACCGTTGCGTGTAGAAGGTTCGTGAGGTTCTGGGTTTGACCCTAGGCCAACTGGTTCTTTCTGTGTGGAATTTGCATGTCCTCCCAATGTCTGCATGGGTTCTCTCCAGGTTCTCCAGCTTCCTCCCTCCCCTTCCACCCAAAGACATGCTCGTTAGGTTCATTGGTGATTGGCCGTAGGTGTGCACAGCTGTAGGTGTGCCTCTCGCCCGATGACAGCTGATATCGGCTTCACAGGATGATGAATGAATAAGTATTTGCTATGTCAAACCGTAATCCTGTTTAAACCTCAGACTCCCTTCCCTAGAACTGAAGAAGCTACTCGGATGAGTGGTGAAACATCTTCTCAAAAAAAAAAAGTCCAGTTTCCTTTTTTGAACCTTTTTTGGATATACCATGACCTGGATGACTGAGAACCTTCACAGGCATGTCAAACCATAAAGCTTCCTTAAACCTAGGCTCATTTATATGCATTGTCCGTGTAAGTGGATCGTTGTCATAAGTGTTTTCACGTTAGCCTATAGAAGATTTTGCAGACCAGAGGATGAGATTTCTCTAAAATTTAGCTTAAACAAGCTATAGTGCAGCCCCAAAAAGAAGTCCAAAGTGAGCTAACATTCACATATAACGTGGTCTATTCATCATCCGTTGCTTTGTAGCTGACAGCTGGTCACTAGTGTACGTTCCAGGGTACGTTCCAAGCAGAACGTAAAATATCATTAATGTATGGACGGAGCTATATCTCTCCTGTCACAACCACTCTCTGTTTGAAAAGAAAATACCATCAGCAATTCCACAGCTCCACCCGGACTCACCCTACGCTCCAAGCCTGCTCTGGGCTTGGTCGTGGATGGTGTTTCCCTTGTGGGAAATCCAAGCCGTTAATTTGATTTGCACAGTTTATCCGCTTCGTACTTGTGCCGAAATAGCGTGCAAGAAATGAACCTGTGCAAAGCCTGAAGTGTCCGTGTAAAGATACCCTAAGTGTATAATTAAACATTAAGAGAACAGAACACACACAGCAGCTGTAAAAATGCAAATAGGAATGTGTTTGGACGTCACAGCTCGCCTAATGTTATGTTCCGTTTGTCAAGTACATACTTTAGTAATGAACACCCACAACAGGGTTCTCTTGGTGCACATGACAGGAACATTTGAACACCAACAGCGCACATAAAAGCGCTTTATGGGCCCCTAATGAGACGCATCTTTTCTTCTTCTTCGTCTGCAAATGAAAGGCGATCTGGGCGCTTGTTGCTGATACGTGGCAGCACAGCTCGAGCAAAACACGCTAATAAATTCAGTTTAACGTTTACAGGCTGCATTATGTAACTGTTTATCGTTCTATTTATATTAACTTATCAAGACTTATTGTGCAGCAGCTCCGTAATTCTTTCAGTTTGCCACACATCCGCACGTTACATAATCTTGGTTGACTCTTTGTTTATGCTGAGGCTGTTCACCAGCTGACTCCATTGACAAAACTATGATCGCTACTAGGTTTGTGTAACACGTTCCAGACAGTAGGGACGAGTGAAACAAAGCTGAGTTATGTCAACTGTGTCTTGAAGATGTTTCACAGCAAACACTGTTGCAAGCATTTGAGTTTAACCCACAACAAACGGCTGGAAACTGTAAGTTTTGGAGAAAAATACCTTTAATTACCCTGTTGATAACCTCACTGGTCACTTTCTGGTTGCGTGTTGAAGCGCAATCATAAGGGGTTGCACGACTTTAGACTTTACTTTAGAAAGTAATGCGTCGAAACAGTAAGATCTATGTTCTTGACCTGAATACATGCAGAGCCTGTATAAAAACATGCAGCAACTCAGCACCCCATTTGCATTTAATAGTAAAAACATGCAGTATTCATCTGAAGCCTTCTCCGTGTAAAGCAGCTAAAGGTCTAATAACTTGTGCAGCCTCCTTCTCTCTGTTACCGCAGGACGTCTGGAGAAGTTGTTAATTGACTGTTGTCGAGAGGATTTGGACCGTTCCTCTGATAACGTTTCCTTCATTCATTCATCTTCTGTAACCTCTTGACCTGTGTAGCGTCGTGGGTGGGCTGTCCCAGCCGTTTGATAACATTTTTCCAGATTAGTGTGCATAGAAGTAGTACTATTGTTGTATTTCAGGACTGACTTACGCATTTTGCATGATAAGATACTGAATTTTGACTGAAAGAGCGAATTGTTTATTGATCACAAAAAGCTAAGTTACTGCTATTATCCTCGTCTGAAGCCAGTGCATGTTCAACAGGGTTGTGCAAAATGTTGAAATTGCCCAACCGATCACTGGCCAATCACAACAACTGGCAATTGCCTATATATTAACTTGGATGCGTTCGGCATGCTCAATGACATTTAAAACCAATGCTTAATTATTTCAGCAATAGTTTCTTTTCCAATTGGCCGTAGCCTTGTGTTTATTGTGTGTGATGGGAGAAAAGATGTATTCTGTTTGAATAAACCCTTTAGGCTGCACCTTGAGATGTGCAAAAAGCTGCAGAAGCACAACCTGATGCCTCTAAATGAACAGGTGCCATGTGTATTTATAACATATAAGAATTGCTGATGCTGCACCAATCAATACCACAGTAACCACTGAAGATGACCCAGTTTGGTGAAAAGTGGAAATTAGTGCAGCAAGAGCATGCATACTAGAATAAACACACATACCAGTGCTTTTGCTTTGGCTACCTTTCCAGATTCATGCCTCTGTGTCGTAGTAGAGAATCTTTTTGGTTTACGACTACAGCTTCACTTCCTCTAGCCTGACTATGTCCAAGCAAGTTCCACAGTAAAGACTGCAGGACACCTTCCGTGTCTCAGAACTGCAAAGCGGTACACCGCATCTGATTGCTAGCCGCTAAAAACATGACTTAAAGTTGTGTTGCTAATCACATTCACAACGGCTGCAGACCCATGTCGCTAGTACTCGCACACTACTTCCCATAACAAAAAACTGCTAGCTTATGACTAACATGTTACCCACAAGGCACACCCTGAAAGGGAAAAGCTCAAAGGAAGCAGAAATTTTGCTTTGCTAAACAAAAAAACAACATATTACATCCTGTAAAATGGGTTTAGTTGAATTACATTAGTAACTTGGTTATTTATGTGCATATAAACACAACATCTGTTGCTAATCATGTGTGTATTTAGCCTGGTAACACAAGGAGACTCTCCGCCCCCCCACACACTTTTTCTCAAATTCACTTTTGTTGCGTCTGAATGATGTGGCTGTCGGCCTCGTTTTCGACGCTTTAACACAACAGTGATTCACACCAACTGAGTCACGTAGAGTCACTCTGTAAATTATTTTATTGGTCTTGTGGTCCCGGGAGGACGGATCTGGAGCGATTTTAATGTTGCATAAATCTTATACAAAGTCCTCATTTACTGGACATATTACTAAAAAGCTGAACTTAAACTGATGTCATCTCGAGACATCTTTGTCTTCCTCAAGTCTTTCTAATTATGTGGGATTTATGATAGAAATTATGTAATGTTTGTGGTGACAAAGGGATACCAAATCTTTTCATGCTCTCCAACAGTTTGTTTTTTCAGTCTCAGCTGAAGCCCATAACGTTGCTCTGGAGATATCTGCTCCTGCCTCAAAGAGCACCTTCATTTCACCAAGCTGAAGGCTATTTATATATATTTTATATATATTTTTAACCAATCAGAGGTCTCCCCACTAGAGCTGCCATATGCCGGGTTTCCTGGAGAAGTCTGGGATTGCGGTTATGCTGATTAGTGGCTTGGAGACGTATGAGGCTATATGTACCCTTTGGAAATGGAAACACACCCAAAATACAGGCCATTCTGGAAAACTGGTGGGGCCGGGGTGGAGTGGCAGAAAGACAGAGAGAGAGCAGGAGGATAATGTCCCCAACATACCACAGATGTTTCTGCAAAACATTTAATCCACGAGGAACTGAAAGAAAAAGCCACTTTGTTATGAGTGATACCATATGTGGCTCTGTTTTTTTCAGCCAGAGAACAATCTCCGACTGTAAACATTTGCATTGTGTAGCTTCAGTTCGGGACTGGATCCTGTAAATGGCCCGTGAATTCTGGTCTCCTGAACCTGCCCACTGCTTTCCAAATGATTCGGATCATGCTGGAGCTTTTACGGAGTGATTGGTCTTGATGTCAACACACAACTTTGGCCTCACACAGATTTTGTGGTGGGACGTTTGGGACATTTCTCTTGGTTTTTACTTGACAGCAAAAAAATATTCAAGTTTTGGTGTATCATTGGTGTAAATTACACAAAATAATATTGTTACATGGTCAACGATATTATATATATTCCTTAGGAAGACATACACCAGTCAGCCACAACATTATGACCGCTGACAGGAGTAAGAGTAACACTGAACACTGAGATTTCCCCTCCAATGATCCTGGTAAATATGAAAGTAAATCTGTGGCTTTCATAGCATTTGTTCTCATTGTTGTATAGATAGATACACCGATCAGCCACAACATTAAGACTACGGACAGGAGAAGTAAATAACATTGACCATCTTGTGACAATACAATGTTCTGCTGGGAAACTGTTGGACCTGGCATTCATTCATTCATTCATTGGTGTGGATGTTACTTAGATATGTAGCACCCACCTAGACCAGACCAGGCACCCCCACCCCATAGCAATGACACTCCTTGATGGGAGCAGACATCCCCAGCAGGATGCAGCCACAAAAACACTTTAGGAACAACTAAAAAAAAAAAAAAAAAAAAAAACACATGACAAGGTGTTGACCTGGCCTCCAAATTAGTTAGTTAGATAACTAGATTCCAAACTGTGGGATGATCCACAGAGGCTCCTACCCTCAACCCATAGGACCCAAAGGCCCCCCACTAACAAAATTCTGTTGCCAGACACCACAGGACACCCTCATAAGGCCCATGTCCATTCTCTGATAGAGTCACAACTGTTTTGGAGGCACAAGGGAGACCTACACAATAGGGAAGAGGGGAGCAACCACAGTGATGGAAACGGAGTAGGCTACAGCAACAAAGGACTTGTTCAGATCTGATATTCACATGATAAATCTGATCACAATTTTACAGTGAGTATATACAAGAATATAATAATCTCCCCGTCGGGGAATCGAACCCCGGTCTTCCGCGTGACAGGCGGAGATACTGTCCACTATACTAACGAGGAGTGGTGGAGTGTGCATGTGCTGGATTAGAGGTGAAGTGATGTATGTAAAGTAGCAATGTCAAGGGTCTAAGAGAAGAAAGGGACCTCAGGCAAAGCATTTGCCATACGCATACATTTGCAGTGTTTGTGTAGTACCTCTCATTACCTGTAGGGGGAGACAAAAAGGTTCAGCAGTGCACCTTTAATACTCATAAGCTAACACTGAAGTTTGAGCAATACCAAAAGAACAACAGTGAAATGGATAATTTGATAATAACGATGGTGTTGAACAAACAGTGACAAAATAAATACATTTTAGAGATCTGTCTCGAGTTGTCAGTAAGGCACAGCGGTTCAACTCCGCTGCACATCTGTGCCGTGTTGAGGTTTTATGCTAAGGGATTTCATTTCTCTTACACATTTTCTGCTCATGCAAAACGATGCTCGCGTTAGTTCAGCGGTGTTTTATAGTTTGATAAAAGTCTTAATTTACAGATGATTTATGGCAAAGTAATCCCCCTTAAGCCAACCGTGAACCGGAGAAAGAACATTTATCTTTGTCTCCTGCCATGTAACTGTAATAGTCAGCACTCAGAACCCCCGAAACACTTAAAACTGACTTTCTGTTTGTTTATAACGACTTGTGGCTTGATACGCACATTCTTGGCTTACTGGAGGCATGGCTAGAGATTTAGCTTGGGATTGCGAAATGCCCCACGTGACTTTAACCAAAAGGAAGTTGTCCCCAGTTGACTGACGAAGTGGTGCATTTGACATCTTAAAACAATGTCTTGTACAGAGAGGTTTCAGTATATATCTGCCATGATGTTTTTAATTGGTCTGACTGGATTTATGTTTTCCAGATGTGCATTTAATGGAAATTTCAGCCTCACATGTGTGTTGAAACACTATGAAATTTCTGTGTTTTTCCTTGAAGCCAAACATGTACAGTATGATGAGTTATGGAAACTTATCTTTATTAGATGACTTGTTCATTTTCTGACCTTGATATGGTTGCAAAGGATCCCTCCCAGCAACACAGCTGGTATTAAACCCAGAGATGCAGATGTGGATGACTTTTTCCAATGCGTATACACCGGTCAGGCATAACATTATGACTAATATTGTGTCCCTTGTACCTCTAAAACAGTTGTGACTCTATCAGAGAATGGACATGGGCCTTCTGAGGGTGTCCTGTGGTGTCTGGCAACAAAATGTTGTTAGTGGAGGCCTTTGAGGGGAGGGGCCTCTGTGGATCATCCCTCAGATACTTGATCAATTTGGGATCTAGTGAATTTGGAGGCCAGGTCAACACCTTGAGATGTTCTTCATGTTTTTTTTAGTTGTTCCTAAAGTGTTTTTGTGTCTGCATCCTGCTGGGGATGTCTGCTGCCATTAAGGAGTGTCATTGCTATGGGGTGGGGGTGCCTGGTCTGGTCTAGGTGGGTGCTACATGTCTAAGTAACATCCACACCAATGAATGAATGAATGCCAGGTCCAGAAGTTTCCCAGAAGAACACTGAATTCTCAAACAATGTTCTTTACTTCTACTGTCAGTGGTCATAATGTTGTGGCCAGTTGGTGTTCTTGCTCATTTTAATAAGCCCTTCTGATCTCACAGAACTGTACGACACCAGACTTAAAAGTGTCAAAAATCTCTGTTTACATTAAGATGGACCGACTGAGGACTAGTCCTCAACACATGACGATAGTCAGTCATTCCAGTTGTGGTGTCTCATCCCCAAAGGGGTAATTTCCAAGCATATCTGAAATATGTTTGTCATCTTAGTCATAATTTTGTTATTATTTTCTCAGAGCTGAATACTTTAACAGAAACCACTCTGAAACAGAAACCATATGGGGGATTATTATTATTACGTTTTTTTTTTTTTTTCCCCCGTCAGTGTTTGTGAGGATAACAACTTTCTCAAGTGGAGCAGACTGACAAATATAAACATGTATTTTGTCTCGTTGTTTAGCTAAGATAAACACACACGGCCGGATACAAAGCCATCTCTTGTACAATTTTGGACCGTTTAGTCGAGATTTGGTTACTTCAGCCGAGGCCAAAACTCAATGTTTGCAGTGGACTTGTGCCCTGTTGACGGGATCATGTTCTTTTGCAAAACTCTGTGATTACTGTGAAATACTACATATACAGTATGTATTATATTGATTGCATGGACATGACCAGGTTCTGTCCCCAGAAGAGAAAGAATCACATTCTACTGGTTATTTCTTTTTTATTAAAGCAGTATAGCGGATGGCAGACATTTTTAGGTTAGTGTTGCAGTTGGAGTCCAACGGCCTGAACTCCTCACGTGTAACCGCTGAACGTCACTCAGGCCCAAAAATACCACGAAAAGAGTCGAGTCATGTTGGGCTTTCACTGCACATTTTGAGGTTTTGGCACGTTATTTCAAGTTGTGCAATCTAGATGAAGGACCACTTAAGGCTGTTACAGAAGCGAGAACTGTGTTCTCACAGCCCTCGCAGCTTGTTCTCACAGCGGAAACAATAGCAGCCTCGCTTCCACATGCTAATGTTCGCAGTGTTACCGCTAATCTCTCCTGGGTTGAGATCGGCATTCTGTGTATGGGTGAACGCTGAATGAGCGGCGTGACCCGATGGACGACATCCGTACCTCTCGTTGTCCGTCTCTAGCATCTCCCACAATGCTTAGTGCGTGTGATGTACGGTGCAATGGGCAGGCCTGTGACGACTTCCCTAGAGTTTGGCATTTGAGTTTCTCGTTAAGTATAAAAGACCTGGCCAGAACCGAATTACTTAGTCCTTAGTCTTAACCATCTTGCACCTTATTTCAGGTTATAAAACTGCAAAAAGTTATTGTCATGACACCTGACATGTGCCTGAAGTTGCACGTTATTAATGCACAATGCCAAAACAGCATGTTGTCCTCAGCTCTGTCACATGCGCTCATCAATACCACCCACCAGATTTCCAACTAAATATTAATTATATGATTAAACTGCATGTTTTCCAGAGCATCATTGCTTCGGTGGCGTCTCAGTGGGTTTGGTCGACTTTGTACAACAAGCGGAGCAACATTTGAAAGCGTCTGCAGCATTTTAATTTCCTCTAGTTTATTGGTTATTGCGACATATGCATATGCCAAAATCAACCTCAGTCCTAATCCCTTTGCGATGGCTTCCAAAACACAGATATGTGGATAACCCGACCGCAGAGAACTAATAAAACCGTGGAGGGAGGTGAACGGACACGTTTTGTGAGAGCAGACTGTAAATGCGATGAAATAAACAAGGCAGGGAAGCAACCAAACCTGTTCTCGACCGCTCATAAATGTAATTTTAGACTGACTCAGCTACCACTTTCTAATAAGATTAATACACGCAGTCATATTTGGCAATGAATCGTCCTCCATTAAGGTTATTCTACTCAGTTTTGTTCATTTTGCTTCGTAGTATTGTTTTTTAAAAATAATAAAGGGTGGAAAGTGTTTCAAGGGTGTTGTTTTGGCTTTGTGCACCTAATAAACTGGCAGCTGAATGCATGTTCAAAAATGCATTGATTTAACTTGCACTTCCTGCAGTATTCGTCCACTGAATTCACTATTTACTCCTCTATTTGCAGCTCTGACTCTTCTCTCTTCTATAATTGCAGCCCTTCGTTCAGCCATCTCGAATTAAATCTGCTCTATTTCACTGTTGGGATCCATTCCTGCACCCCCCCTCCTAACCCAATAACACTCATGTCTTTCCCATCTGCGACACCCTGGTCGTGGGGCTCTTGGAAGTGAACCAGGCCGGGGTCAGCCACACGGTGCTGGTGCGGTTGATTTGAAACCGAGAGAAACTGTTATATATAGCGGCGTTGCATCATCAGCCTGGCATCTTTCTGGTGTCAACCTGAAAAGTTTGCCTGAGGAAAGTCAAAAGCAAACGCACAAAAATCATAAAATCCACGAGCAAGCATGCAGCGTCATGTGACATACTGTATGACTCGGGCTTTGGTGGGTTAAGAAAGTGGTCAGACCAGATGCAGATGGCTGGCATTTTTCTCTTCTGAGTCACTGTGTAATAAGCATTCATTGCCTTTATCGGTGTTGCATTGCTAGACACCTGAGCAACCCTCTCATAAATGTCATATTAACCTGACGCCTCTCTTGTAAAGTGCGGTTTTAGTCAACGCTTACACACCTTTAAAAATCGGTACAATTCAGGTCAAGGACTAAGTCTACGTTAGTTCCTTTCCACGGAAGTACACTGATAATAACATTTGTGGTATTTCCTTTGTTTAATCTGTTGGAAAAAAGAAATTTTTGCTGATGCTACGCTTTCAGTGAGACTCGAGACCAATCACCGCTTCCCTTAACTGTCGCACTCACAGCAGAATCGCCGGTTAAAGATGCTGCCGGGGTCTCGTCACTATCAGGGCTAACATTAGCTAGCGCCGGCAGTGAAGAAATGTCCTGGCTAGCTGAGCTGTCCTCGTTGACGGATGCTGCCTTAGAGCAGTTGCTAACGTTGACTAGCGTGAAGAAATTCCCGGTATATATTTTAAATTTTCTGCGTTCCTGATATCCTTCTCCTTTTTTAATTTCTGTTTAGCGCTCCCATTTAGCTTCTCCAGGTTTTTTTAGTTGTATAGCGGTGCTCTCTTAGTGCACGTTGATTGGTGTCACGGGCTGACCAATGAGGAAAGTCTCAGCTCACGGTCCCGACAGAATAATATATAAGCGAGACATAACTTGATATATTCCTTGTGCCCTCACTGCCCTGGGCCCTTTAGAGGTCGTGGGCCCATATGGTTAATTCGGCCTTACTCAGACGCCAGAGTCGAGCTCTTTTCTTTACGTATTGGCGTATGGGAAGGTCTAGCAGTTCCTGGATCTAGGTATCCTTACCTTTATGATGCAACAAGCTTATACCACAGTTTATGTGACTGATCATGAACGGCAGTAATGACTTTAAAAGAGATTCAGTATTCTGATTGGCAAATGACCAGCAGCAGCTTTGGATCACCAGACTCTTGACGTTATCTGGCTAAACTTCAGTCATGATGATGCTGTAGCTGCCGTTTACTGCTCGGCAATGATTGCGACATGTATGGATAAACTTTTGAATGCTCCAGTTGGAATGAAAGGGGTCAACCACAAACAGCAGCAAATTTAAGTTTAACAGAGAAAAAGGGGTGAGAGAATTCTGGGAAAATTACAGCAAAGAGCTTTTCTCCTGGTCCTTATCTCAGTTTTATACTTCTGGAACGGATCTACACTTGAGTCTAAGCTGTAACCTACACAAGAGGTCAATGTAGCTGCAAGTTGTGAGCAACTGCTGGACTCTTGGGTCGGCATTGGCGCTAAAATGTTGGCAGCTAATCGGCTGTGGTGAGTTTCTTTGTCTAGTTTGACTAAAATGGATATTGGAACCGCTCATGTTGACATTGTTAAAGGAAGTTATCTGGAGGAAGCACTGAGCCAAAGCTTCCAGAGATATGCCCCCACGTTGAATCTCACTCCCTGGGTTCCTCCATCAGAACGTCAGAGGACCACCATCGGACTCTACATCCTCCTCTATCCCGTCCCCTCTGTCCTTTCATCCCATCTTCTACCTTTCATTCCTCTACACCTGCTCATAATGTTAATGAAAAGGTAAAAGGTGAACGGCTGTAACAGAGCAGTGATGGTCAGAGTAGGTGGTGTGTACGAGAGTGAATCGAGAGCCGCAACATAAAGTGAAGACACATGACGGAATTAGAAAAAAAATATATTTTTTTTAATTAAAATAAGACGACAGGTCAGATATAGCGAGCCTCTGCAGCTGAAAACTGATCCCCCTGGTTTTCTTCAACAAGGCCCTTTAATCGGTCTTCTAAGGTGTGGCTGGTTAAGGTGATTAAGCACAAGCCAAAGACACTTGCAGAGCCAGTGGAGGAGCAGAGGGACGTAACAGTCCGCTGTTGTTGTATTTCTGGGGAAGTGTAAGGAGGTGCAAAGATTCATGATTCAAAGAGTTTATTGTCAGTATAGAAACATGTACAATGAAATTCTAGAGAGGCTGGGTTAACAGGGCTAACACAGAGAGACAGACACCCATTCACACTCACATCTATGACCAATTTAGAATCACCAGTGAACCTAACCAGCATGTCTTTGGACAGTGGGAGGAAGCTGGAGAACCTGGAGAGAACCCAGACAGACACAGGGAGAACATGCAAACTCCACACAGAAAGGAACCAGTCGGCCGATGGATTCAAACCCAGAACCTTCTTGATGTGATGCATCATTTGCACACTACCTCTATGGTACAGGACTGAATATCACTGGTCATTCATTACAGTTAACTTTCAGTGTTGATACTCTATATTTATACACTGTACAATACTTAAATAGCTAATTTTATTCTCTATATTTATACTTTTTTTACTTATGGCTTGAATCAGGACCAGATAAACCAATTTCGTTCCTTCCCATGTACCAACATGTGTTGTGATGACAATAAAGAATCCACCACTTGAAATTCTCTCCACCCTTAGAAGTAGAAAACGTTTAGAAGTCTGATGGCAGTAGGGTGCTGGGTTCTGCTCAAGGTTTCTTCCTGTGCCACCGTCGCCTTCAGGCTTGCTCTGGGGGTTTCAGGCCGGGTTTTGTAAAAATTGAACTGAATAGTTACTTCTTCAGTCTTGAATTCCTGCATTTCACACTCGGTAAAAGTGTGAACAGTCCGTATCAGGGGTGGGGTCCAAGTTGATGGAGGCCGCTCTCCTGTGGATGCTCTGCAGAGAGGGCAGTGGAGTCCTGGTGATCTCTCTGCAGCCGTTTGTGGTCGTAGTGCCGCCGTACCACACGGAGATGCAGCTGTAGAAGTCGCTGAAGCCCGACCTGTGCTATACCTACTGCGTAGACGAAATACAAGAACATAAATCTTGTTTCATGCTCTCTACCCCGAGCAAGTGGAACCAGGTGCAGCCAGTCACATGCTGCTGAAAGACAGAAGGCCAGTATCTGGAGGAAGACAGGAGACAATAGACAGAACACTCTACTTAACACTCTACACTAATAGTAAAGCTTAGTTTATTGGCGGCGGATGATAACCGGCACTGCATCGTTCGTCAAAAAACAAAGAAACACGGCCCCAAAGTAAAAGGTCAGCTCAATGTAAATGCTTTCTAGGTCAGAGCCGGCGCGACGAACAACGGAGCGTTTCTGCTTTGGGAATTTCTTTGAAGTCGCAGGGCAGTGGAGTGAAAGCTTAGTGCCACCGGAGCTTTGTGCCAGTCGTTGAACGATTTCAGCTGAGTGCCCTGTGGGATCGACTGTGGTTCTGCTGCTGCCATTGAGCGCTCCGTGCTTCATTCCCGCAAAGTCCATCCAGATCTGGGACTTCTGCTTTTCATTGCCTGTGTGTGAGTTTTGGCCTCCGAACGCCACGATAAAGCAATTCCACCCTAATCCGTGATTTGTGAGTCAGTATGGAGTGGAGTAGTGCGTCAAGTAAATGTGTTTACTGCAAAAAACTGCAGCCCGTGTATGTTTACGTGCGTGTGTGTCGGTATTTATGAGCTAGGGATCAGAGATCAAACTGCTCCAGCTAAGACTGAATAGTTCTCGTTGCATAAAAGCCTCCTGGGACAAAAAACATATTCATCATTTCTACAGGGTAACAGGGGTGGAATAGGGATAAATGACA
This sequence comes from Planiliza haematocheilus, assembly GCA_005024645.1. Lineage (NCBI taxonomy): Eukaryota > Metazoa > Chordata > Actinopteri > Mugiliformes > Mugilidae > Planiliza > Planiliza haematocheilus. The sequence continues at coordinate 104,023 of SRSE01001371.1, read as the reverse complement.
CACACACACACTCACACACATATTAGCTGCTAACACATTTACAGATGAGCAAGGTGATGTGTTTATAACCTTATTTGGTTCAGTACGACTCCTTCTCTTCCTCCAATAAAACAGATTAAATGCTCTGGCCACAGCTGCATTGTCTTCTTCGTCACTTCTGTGAAGAGTTGTTGGAGGGCTCTCCCGCTGAGTCGTCCACAGGAATGCAGCTTGTTTATCATTTTTGCTTCGCCACGTTTCAGAATGACCAAAGCTAGTAACGTAAGGAATGTGGGACAAAACGTAAATGTTGCAGTTACAGTATGGCCAACTCTGGATTCAATTTATAAGGGGAATAGTGTTGGGTCTAGAAACCCACAAATATGTGAAAATAACATTTGCTTATATGTTTCGTTTCTCCCATAATTCAAAAAAACTATGACTGGAACATTTACGTGTAAAAGGATGGACAGTTTTGAAGCTGAATTGGGCGGCTCAGGCGGTTGTCATCTTGGAAGTCCACTTAAAGAGAAATTACCGTTTTTTACAACTTAAAATATGATTGTTTACTCACCCATATAAGTTTGGTGTCATTTGGAGTCGTTCGGACGATGTTTAGATCCAGCAGCGCGCCCGTATCCATATAATGGGAGTGAATGGGGCACCGAAACGCAGCCTCTAAATAACGCATTATCTGCATTTTTTTGCAACATGGCTGAATATTTTTCCGATTCTGAGGTGGTGGATGACTTTGTTTATGATGGACGTCCTTACCGTTTTTCAGCCAGAGTATAAATTACAGGTAAACAAGCTGTCCCTGCTTTCAGAGATGACATCATCCAGGTCAGAGGTTAGTAGGTCAATCTACAGACCCTGGATGTTGATAACAGGTAACTCCAGACTCAACGGGGAATAGCACTAGCGTACGATAACAAAAATATTGGTGAAATGAATGAGTTTCGCAGCAGATAATGCGTTATTTAGAGGCTGCTTTTCGGGTGCCCCATTCACTCCCACTATATGGATATAGGAACGACTCCAAATGACATCAAAGTTATATGGATGAGTAAACAATCGTATTTTATGCCAGAAATAAGGTCCAGGTTGTAAAAAACGGTAGTTTCCCTTTAACTCTGGCTAATTCAAATATGAGCTATAAGAGATTTTGCTCCTACAACACTGAATGTGTTAAGACATAAGACAGGTTTATTCATCCCATGTATGGGAAATTTCCTTGACAAAAATTTTGAAAAATATACACAAAAATATATATAAAAATAACAATATTGTAAATTCTGTAAATACAGTGTGGTTGTGGAATAAACTTTACAAGTTATAACTATAAGACCAATACAGACTGTAAATAGAGTTGGACATTTTTAACCAGGAATCCAGGAAACTTTCTTCACTCGCAAATTTTTTGACACGGAAAATTGTCCTGAGTTGGCCCTGTGATGAAGTCCGCCTCTATTGGCCAATCGAGAAACTGCAGTTTTTGGCACTATTGCTTTTTTTTAAAAAATTTGCAGCTCCTTATATTGTCTTAAAGCGATAAGCACTGATCCCGACTGATTCAACCAGAACTCCTATGTGTTTTTTATCAGCTATATTAATTACAGTGCCTGCAGCAAAGACATACTGAAACAATCCACCTTCGAGCAGGGCTAAAATGAACCATCTATACATGTGGAACTCACATTAACTTATTAAAAAGGTGTATAATATCTGACCTTTAAAAAATTTGGAATTGTTTGCTTCTTTCTGCATTAGATTTATATAACAAGCTGATTATAAACTAGACCGAATGCTGTTCTGGCAAAGGACTCGAGATGAAAACATTTCATCCGTGAGTCGAAGCTTTATATCATGACAGCGACATCCATAACCACGCCTAATTAGTTTCATCTCCGCGTGTCTGAATCATGCCACAGTACTCCATATAAATTAATTACAGAGCGCAGGCCACAGCGGATGATGCATCACTGGGGAACTGTTGGTTTTGGATATTGTGTCTGTTTCTGAATGCACTATATCACTGGATACACCGCTGAGCTCTCCGCGTCATTTCTCACTCGAGGTGGAAAAGTTCATGTTTTTGGAAGAGCTTCCAAAAAACCATCACTTGGAAATTTAATTTTGGTGAAGAGGGTGGGCCTCCGTCCACACGTGCATGCTCTGGATGAAAATCCACCTGTTTTGACAGAGATTATCTCTAAATCAGTCACTTAACTCAGATAAGATCTCAGGGACGTATCACTTTTCCATGCCTCTTGGGGAAATATTCTTTTTTTTTTTTGCAGATGGGATTGTCAGCGAGGGCTGTCAGCAAGATTTAAGAGCAGTGAGGTATTTAGGGGGAATTGCTTTCAATTTGTGGGGCCGTAGAAAACACAAATGACCTACATACGAAAATCAGCCATTTGAATCGCCGCCCGCATCTTTGATTTTGTTTTTGTGATTTCGAAACGCCTGATGTCACGGCTCGAGCATGCCGTGCTGAAATGTCATTTAAAGTTGCTTGCACGGGCAGATAATTACAGACCGACGGCACGTGTTTGTTTACGATTTTAAGCCCAATCTCCCGGAAGTTTGATGTTTGAAGGCGCGCACAGCTGCGTTGCTTGGCATTCTCCGCACGCCTTTATTAACACCTATAATTATCCTTTACACCCCTTTTCTGAGGAGATTCACTGACATGTGCATTTTGTATCTTCAGTAAATAATGATTACCCGGCCTTTGGGATGAATGCGACACATGGTACCAGCAACTGAAACGCTGTGCAGGTACAGGAGTTGCAGTTTGGTAAAGCAAAGTTGCTTCTCTAGAGAGTTTACCTCCAATGATCCTGGTAAATACGACAGTAAATCTGGGACTTTTGTAGCATTTGTTCTCATTGTTGTATAGATAGATACACCGATCAGCCACAACATTAAAACCACTAGCAGGAGAAGTAAATAACATCGACCATCTTGTGACAGTTCAGTGTTCTGCTGGGAAACTTTTGGACCTGGCATTCATTCACTCATTGGTGTGGATGTTACTTAGACATGTAGCACCCACCTAGACCAGACCAGACACCCCCACCCCATAGCAATGACACTCCTTGATGGCAGCAGACATCCCCAGCAGGATGCAGCCACAAAAACACTTTAGGAACAACTAAAAAATACATGAAGAACATCTCAAGGTGTTGACCTGGCCTCCAAATTCACTAGATCCCAAACTGGTCAAGTATCTGTTCCCAGACACCACAGGACACCCTCAGAAGGCCCATGTCCATTCTCTGATGAGTCACAATTGTTATGGAGGCCTACACAATATTAGGTCATAATGTTATGCCTGATCGGTGTATGTATAGGGCACTAAGATGTAAGACTGTGTTGCTAGCGGCTGAGCAGAGACATCAGAGAGGAAGGGAGGTGAATAAGTAGAGGAGGATGCCTGCCGAGAGTCAGAGGTGAGTCATCAGCTTCGCACCTCACTGCAACTGTGTGTGCTGTAGCATCCTCAGGCTGGGTACACACACACACACACACACACACATATACTCCTGCACCGTGTCTGCAGGAAGGGCAGATCCAGGTGTGGGAGTGCGAGGTCAGGGCATTCAGCAGATTCCATCTTCTGTTCCTCTGCTCTTAATCAACAGCTTCACTTTCACAGCCTCGGGGTCAGCAGACTCTCTGACAGTAAATGCCGAAGAGCGCGGACACGTGTAGGTGGTAGAGATGTGTCAGTCAGACGGCCGTGCTCGCACTTGAGGTAAAGGTGGAAACACTCAAACTCCAAGTGAAGACAAAAAAAAATAAAACTAAAAAACAGGGCCAGCCGAGTTTGTGAGATGTTTTATCCCAACTTTGGTAAATTTAACAACTTCCAAGCAAATAAATCCATGATTGAGATGTTTGCATATAAGCCATAACATTAAGACCACCTTCCTAATGTAGTGCAGGTCTCCCTTGTTGCCTCCAAAACAGTTGGGACTCATCAGAGACTGGACATGGGCCTTCTGAAGGTGTCCTGTGGTGTCTTGCAACAACATGTTGTTAATGGGGGGCCTTTGAGGGGAGGGGCCTCTGTGGATCATCCCACAGATACTTGATCAGTTTGGGATCTAGTGAATTTAGAGGCCAGGTCAACACCTTTTGCTGTTCAGGCTGCATCCAGTTGAGAACATCTACCTTGTCCTCAGATACACTATAAGAACCCCGCGCCCCCAACCCTACAAAAAAAAAAATGAACCTCCAGGGTCTCTGCTGCTGCTTTGAAAGACTTCCACTTACAAGGTTGGCATCACCACAAGAGGGGTGCATTCATGTGGGTTAAACTCGACCCCATTTGAAGGCAAACAGTTTGAAAGTGTTTATGCTTTTTGTTTGACTGATTACTAACTAGACATGCACGGTTCCAGTCTGGTTGGTAACGGGGCCGACACCGAACTAATCGAGTTAGATGCTGCTTGAACCAAATAAAGTAATGTTCCTCAAAATGAAAATAAATAAATAAATAAATAAACTCAACAAAACATAATATTTTCCAGTCATTGTATTTCCAATACCAAGACGTTAAAAGGCACATTAAAAGCTGGCAAGGCGTATTTTTCCACATTTTCTTTCTTTGAGAGTTTTATCCTTTCGACAATTCTCTGGTTTCACTGCATCAGATAAAAACCTCATTCGCCCCAAATAAGAAGAAGAAGAAGAAGAATAGGAGCGAGAGGCATTTTCTGACCCATTTGCTCTGACACACTACAGGACGCAGCTCAGTGATAAACCAGCTGCTTATTAATAGCTGACGTGGGCGGATTGGTGCAGCGCTGCCAAAAACAACCAGGGCTCCTCCCAGCTGCTAAACAGAGCTTAGCTCTGAAATTATGTTGTGTTATCTTTTACATTCTTGTTTTTTTTCCGCTGTTTGTTTTTAATTTAGTCACGCTTCTTAGCCCTCGGCTTAAAGTCAAGGCCAGCGTAATGGAATACTACTGCGTCCTGGAGGTGCCTGATATAATAATGTGCAAAGCATGACTCGACAATCTCTGCTCAGTCCTTTTCTTAATGATCTGTGTATTATTAATAGTTACCCACAATCTAATCTATACTCACAAAATAATGCAGTTAGATTATAGATAGATAGATCAGCCAGTAGTAACAAAAAAAATAAAAAATAAGTACCACACACAAGGTAAGCAATGTAAGTGTAATGTACACCAAGAGAACGGAATAAAGTGCAGTGGTGCAGTGGTTTATAAGTCAGGGTTGAGGCTCAGAGTTGAGCAGGCGGGTGGCATGTGGATAGAAACTCTTCCTCAGCCTTTTCAGTCTTTGTTTGTCCTCAAGATGTGTCCGTCCTGATGGCAGTAGAGAGAAGAGAGAGTGTCTGGGGTGAATGGGCTGTTTTAGGATCTTCTTGGCCTTTAACCTGCAACGTTTGGTGTAAATGTCCTGCAGGTTGGGGAGGGCAGTTAGTGATGGTCCGCTCCGCTGAACGGACCACCGAGGAAGTCCTGCCTAGTACAGTTTCCCATCCAGGTGGTGACGCTCCCACACAAGATGCTCTCGATGGTGCAGGTGTAAAAGTTCCTGAGCACCTTGAGAGGGAGCTTAAAGTCTACGAGGAGCTAGAGACGCTTCTTCACAATGATGTTCAGATGGTGAGTCCATGACAGGTCCTGTGAGATGAGATGGTCGCTCCCAGGTATCTGAAGGTGTCCAATCTTTCCACCTCAGAGCCACAGATTATGTGAGTTAGGTAAAAAGAGGACAATACTTTTAAGCATTTTTCAAAAATTCTCATGAGACATTTTCTGTTTGGCTGCAGCTAATTTTTATTTCACCAATTATTCTGATGATTAAATGTTCTGTTAGTTATTTACTGCATTTAAATCATCAAAAATCAAGTAGAAAGGTATGACATCATTTTCCCAAAGCCTAGTTTTATGTCTTTCTTTCCCCTCAGTTAAGATTTATTCAAGTAAATTCTCGATAAATAGGTAATTGGCAAAGATATTCGACATCTTGCACCTTAAACCCACCTGAATTCAAGATTGGCATTCCCACTGGGGCACAGTTAGGGTTTCTGTTTGTTTCTCATCTCTCTATAGGTTTGAAAATGTTTTAATATTTATGTTTAAGCCGCTCCTGGATTCAAACAGCCACTTTTTCTTAGTCCCAACCTTTCCTCTCCCACCTCCGGACATTAAATTCCGATTAAACACAGCCTCCGTCCTCTCTCCTTTTTGGCCGATCTTCATTAGCCTCGCTGGCTGTTATGAAACACAATATTTAGCTACTCTCCAGTTCAGAATAATGACCCTCATTAGCACTCGGGCCTAACCGTGCTAAGATCGCTAATACTCCGCTGGCAGTGAACCAGAGACGCAGCTAATGCTCACACAGTCAGAGCCAAAGTTAACTTCCAGGGTGATGATGGCCGTGGTAAATTCAATTAATGAGACTCTTGGCGGCTTTGTAATTCCTGGTGTCCAGAAAGGCGTGAATGTGCTGCGTCCAGTGATAATAAAACAATGTTTTGCATAAAACCATGTTCATAAAAATAACAGAATTTAATATAGTGGAAACATCAAAGTGGACGTTTGTGGATTCGTGGAATGAGGGACTTTTTCACGAACATGGTCCAAGAGAATGTAGAGCTTTTCCAACAGGAGGTGAAACTGATGGCTGAGAATAGAGCGCCGAAAGGTGGATAGAGATAAAAACACAATGATATTGGGACATAGTTATGTTTAAATTAGTATAGCATCAAGTCAGTTAAACTTGTGGCATATTGATCTGGTCAATCTGGGGTTTGTTAATCAGTTTCTGCTGCTTTGGTGTTAATGATGGCAACAGTGAGACGACCCCCAAACCAGGAATGGTTTTAAAGGTGGAGGCCACTGACAAATGTTCCCTCCTCATCTTTTTGCACCGTTTTTCACTTGGTTTGCATTTGGCCAGGATCAGCGTCCCGGCAAAATCTCTAGATCATGTTAGAGCTTCCAGGAGACAGGAAGTTAGCTGGACAGGGCCGAAGGAGTCGCTCAGTCCATCAGCAGGACCTGTATCTGGTCCTCTGTGCAAAGAGGGACAGGATAATCACTGCCAGAGCCCTACAAAATGACCTCCAGCAGGACACTGGCGTAGATGTTGACCCAAGGACCAGACGTTCTCTAGCTGGCCTTTATGCTCATTGCCCTGCATTGTGGAGCCTGTAGGACATTTGCCCTAGAAGACAAGAATTGGCAGGACCAACACTGACTCCCTTTGCTTTTCACATATGAGCAAACATTCAGCCTGAGCACATGTGTCAGATGTGAAAGGGTCTGGAGAAGCCATGGAGAGGCAAAACGACAACCCCGACTGCCATTAGGTACCAGGAAGAAATCCTTGAACCCAAATCCATGACCCTACGCTGGTGCAGTGGGTCCTGACTTCATGCTGGTGCACAACAATACCCGGCCTAATGTGGCGAGAGCATTAAGGATGTTCCTGGAGGATGAAGGAGTTGATACCTTTAAGTTGCCTCCACATTTGCCAGACCTAAAGCCAATTAAACACCTCTGGGACATTATGTTTCCACCCATCTGACACTGCCAGGTTGCACGTCAGACTGTCCAGAAGCTCAGGTCCATATCTAGGAGGAGATACCCCTGGACGCCAAGCACATCAGGGCCCATAGAAAATCAAAATGGTACCATTTTGTTCACTTTTGAGTTGCTCCAGTGAAAGTCCAGCAACGTGGACTAGACTACTGCATATTTTAGATTAGATTTTTTAGATTAGATTATTAGTGTAGGCTGATAACTTTCATTTCAGTCAGTCATCATTTTGGCATCCTTTAGTTCCTAACACATTACTCCTCATTGAGCTCTGATGTATTTTTACGGTAGGTTATTTGCTCGTAGCTGCTGTAGCTCCAGGTAAGCCCACTTAGGTGAAGGTTAAATCTCTTGCTGCCACTTGTGACAATGCAGTTGGTTCACATTCTTCTAAAATCAGTTGATCTTTCACATACTTTGTATCGGCACTTAAGATCTTGAGTTCAGCAGAAACTTTCGTTGTTGATTCAAGATGTTATTTTGAGTTAAACTCGGCATACGAGGTCAGCAGGTGCGTTCAGGTGGAAACTTAAAGGCTCCACGCGGCCACCTCAACTGGAACGGACTCACCCATCTGCAGGAATTTTCAGTCAATGTAAATAGAAAATGCACCTGCAAGGCACGGAAATTATCGGATAAGTTCATCCTTTCTACGTATGGTTTGCCTCGCATGGGGTGAGGGTCCGATGATGAAGTGACGTTTCCAGGAGGGAGAGGAACAACCAGTTGGTCAAACACGTTAAAAAAAGCTGGAATCGATGTAGGAAGCGCCTCTGGAAATGTGGGTCCACCTTTGTCATCATCTTCTATTGAACAAACTCAATATTGCTGATTAAATTTGGGGAAGGAACATCTTTTTCTCATGTTCTGGCACATTTGATGAGCAGGACCACTTTGGACGTGCCCGAAGCGATCCTGATTCTGGTTGATCTGTTCCGTGGCATGTAAACGATGAATGCTTTCAATTGAGGAAGCATTCGCCACTTCAAACGCAGTTGTCCGAAAACAGACTGGCATTAGTTACTGCAATTTAACTGAATCTAAAACCTAAATGCTCGAGGTGCTCTGGTGGCGTTTGGGGTCGATGCCATGTGAGTCCAGTGTCCCAGTTCTTTCTCGTCTTTTCTTTCTGCTACACATTTAAAAACAGAGAAGAAAATGTTTTCCCTTTTCCATTCCTTGGAGTCACAGTAGTGTGGCCAGTTGCTGAGTTACCGATCTGCGCTGTTGTCAAAGTGCAGCTGTCTAAAACAAACCCAGATGATATTTTCCATTGATTGTCATCGGCTGTTGCTAGCTGTCAGTGAACGACACGGCAAACAGTCACGCTTTTTTGGAGCCTGCCTGTGTCACGGCACGGGATTGACGATCATTTTAGCAGAATCTCTTTTTTTTTATTATTATTATTTTATTTTCTCCTCTCCTTCAGCCTCGTTTCATTTGTGATTCCGTTGACATCCACTCAGAGAGAGAACGAGAGAAGGGTTTGCATTTTCTACCAACGTGAGAGAAAACGCGCAAGCCCTCATCCCACAACGGTTATCGTCTATTGTGTGCAGAGTTATCGATGGAAAGCCACGCAGTGGAACGAAATCAACTCAAAAGCTCAACGTCCCATAAAACTTTTGCTGAGAAGATTACTTTAAAAAGCATTCCTTAAAATTCCTCTTAAGATGCACAACAGAAGCTTCATGCAATAGCAAGAGTATAGATATGAAGGTGCAGTGCATGAGATTTTTAATGTGTGGGAAGGTTTTAATCTGGATCCACATTTTATTTTTCACCTGCAACTCTTAACTCTAATTTCAAAGCTCCCCCAAGAAGGAATAAATTCATTTCAGCAATAAATAACCAGGGATTGGAAGCGACTTCGGGGTGAGATGTAAGTTTTTGGGACAGTCTGCATGTGAGAGTTTATGGGCAACTTTTACATTAGACACGTGCGCTCGTAGGAATGTCTATTTTAAAAGAAGAAAAAAAAACCTGGCAAAAATCAGTGTTTGCTCTCAAGTAAAGATGTGAGTGTAAGATTAGTCTCCGTTTCTAACATAATACAGCGCGTAGCCCCAATATGAGCCGAGTCAAACCGCGGTCGTCTCCAACAACAACATTGACATTCCGGGTCTGAAAAGTCCAATCATGTGCTGACAGAATGTGTGGTATTTCTGAACACACACACACACACACACCAGATCACCCTATCTGGTTCAATCATCGCTGTGTCAACACGTCCCGCGGGTGGCGCGTCAGTCATGTGGATGAACGAGGCATCAATGCTCCCCGCAGCGGGGACATAAATCTTCGTATTTGTCTGAAAATCGACAAATTCCAGCAAATGCGAGGATGCAAACGTTATCTCCCTCACACGAATCTTGACTTCACACTTCCACAGACACGAATGGCAGCAAATTAGGCACAAGACTAAGACTAATCTGAATGATTTAATGCAGAGGATGGCACGAAGACAAACCTGTGCCACCTCTGTGTGCCAAATTTACACATCAGATTTGCTGAACAGGTGAAAGCCTTTAAAGTATTTGGCATTGCAACATTCCAGGTAATCAGATGTTCGCTTGACAACCAGTCGGCGTCTAGCTGAGCACACCAACTTCCTGATTGATGAGTGAAATGAAAATTGTGACCAGTTCACAGGAAGAGGAGGGATTGTGCAAGCGCTGGTTGGTTCATAGGCCAAAGGTGGAGCTCAGTGGAGGTTTGTAGTCGCTACTCTCTGATGTTTTAACACGTCTTCACTTCCCCATTGTGTGGTCGCTGCCTCTGATTGTTTGCCCCGCCCTGATGCGCTTCACCTGTGTCTCGTTATTCCCTTTTGTATTTATCTTCAGCGTTTCCTTCCTCCTTTGCCACCTTTTCTTTGTCCCCTATGTTGTTGGAGTCTTTTCCTTGTTACTTTTTAGACCCCTTCTTCTAACCTCCACCTGAGTGCTGAGTCATGCGTTTGAGTCCTCATCTACCACTTAGTGGTTATAAAAAAAGATGAGCGCACAAAGAAATTGAACATAACATGAACACACAAGTAGGACAGATCACTACAGTTAGCCAGCATGAGTAGTGATGACTTGACGCTTTTGCTGCCACACAACAATCTGGCAAAGATTCAACAACCAGGGTTTGAATACTGCAGGGGTTGATGATTTCAACGAGCTTAGGTGTGCCAGCAACAGGTGGAAAATGAGCAGGAGAGACCAGCTCTTCCCTATAGAACTGTATAAACCGTGAAGTTTCCCAGTCATTTAGTTGATGGCACTGTTTATCCTCCCCAAAAATGGTTCTTAAGTGAACCTAGTCATGTGAGTTTCAGGTGGCCATCACCCAAACCTCAGCTCCTTTCTGTCATTTAGAGCTGAAGAAAATATTCAGAAGAAACAAGTTCAAGAACAGCTACACTTTCCTTTGTTTGAGTGATATTTTAAAACATGTGCTGCCCAACAGCCAATGAAAGAGAGAGGATGGGACACGGGAAATAGCGCCAGAAGACGACAGAAAGTTGCGGGAATATCAGAACAATGATGGCGAACAGCGAGAGTGGGGGATAGAGATGGGCGATATGGACTAAAACGTTTATCCCGATAATTTCTGTCATTTATCACGGTAACGATAAAAATGACGATCAATAAACACCGTTTTAGCCTAATCCTTTTGACTGTAGTGCATTAGCAAGTTTAGTCAGAGTTGTTTTATTTTTTTTAACCCGAGGCTTTGGTTGAAGTCGACGCTGCTTCTTGCGCATTTTCTTCATGTTCTAGTTTGAGCTGTGTTTTAGTGGCGTTACTGTCCTTTGATTGCAATATTTCTTTGCAAACCTTGCATGTTGTAAATTGCTGCTCCGCATCAGACTTTTAAAACCAAACCTGTTCCAGATAATATAGGTACTCGCTGTCCGGCGTATCTGCTCTGCCTTCTGCCGTTGTCAATTTGTCAATATTCCACACGTGTTTGGCTGCGAGCGAGCCATCAATGGAAATTTATCGTTTTTATCGCAGGATGACATATTCTTACCGTGGGGAATGTTTTTGACGATATATCGTAAACGATAAAATATCGCACATCGCTAGTGGAGTAGCGACAAAGTGAACCTGGACCACAAGAACTGGAGGAGAGGTTAATGGAGCTCCTGTATATGGCTGGAGAGTTTGCACAGGAGTTTGATGCGTTCAGTTGGGCTGACAAATCAAGTCGTCTGCGATTCCTAAGTGTGCGATCCCCAATCTTTCGGTCGTCATACAAAAATCTGCTGAAGACGGTCTGTTAGTGTGTGATCCCAGTCTTTTGAAAATCTGTTAAGACTCACTCACACTGTGAATCTTAATCAACGAGCCAGTCTTTTAATTCTTGAAGCAAATCATCTTCAGCATGCTGCGAAAGTTAAAGCAGATGATCTTTTTAGTGTCTTTTTAGGCAGAGGCTGCAGCGTTTGAGTTTCTCAAACACAAACATTAGCACGACTCTTAAGGTGTGTGTGTGTTTTGAACTGTACAGATTCACAGCCGTGTCTGCTGTCACTTGTGCTCTGGGCTGAACAGACTTGTGCAGATAATAACTATTGTGGATCCCAGCTTCCGTCAGCGGCAGCTTTTGTGGCGCTAACAAAGCCTCGGCTGCTGAGTTGCTGCGGTTTGAGGCTCGCTGTGCCTCAGGGAGGATTATCTGGTATTTGTTAAGAGATTTGTGATACAGGTGACTGGCGTGAGGCACGGATCCTTCAGACGTATCACCTGTGTGTTTGTTGGCGTTTTACTTTTTGTTAAGTCTGAGGTCCAGGTGCTACGGGGCACATGACCGGCATACACTTATAGTTTTATTAGACATGTTGTCTTTGGTTTAAGCCTATTTTAAAGCTGCTTTTTTTGTGAATTAGTTTGCACAGTGATTAAAACAGAACAGAAGACCAACAAATGACAAGAACAATGTAGATTTTTTTATTTTTATTTATTTAAGCTGAGAGACCAGAGTCCTCTCCACCCTCCAGAGGTTATAGAAAATGAATGATTGAGAGACCAGAGTGGTTGTTGCTGTAAAACCATTGCACAATGCTAAGGCAAAACATTACAACCTTAAAAACACACCAAGGAAAGAAAGAAAACTTGGAAAAGTACTGCAGTCATTTGAGAAGATGCACAGGCTCAACATCTGTCAGGTTTTGAATTTTGACTACTTTCTGTGACGTTTCTTCTCTTGTTCTACTTCCTGTTTTCTGGGTTTCTCCCCGTGAGCTCCGCCCCCGTTAGTTTCCACCTGTGTCTCGTTAGCCTCCCTGTCCCGTGTGTGTGTAAATATAGCCCCGCCGTTGCCTTTGCTCTGCGTCAAGTTGTCCAAGTTTGTCTTTTGGTGCACTTCCTCGTGCTCCTGTATGTGATTTTGCATCCTCATCTGTTTTGGTCTTTCCTGCAGGGCCTTTTGTCCTAGTTTTTGGAGTTTTTTTGTCAAAGTGCATGCTCACGCTTCCTTCGTGTCTCGCATTTTTGGTCCTCCCTCCCTCGCTGCTGTTCGCGACACATGTGTGAATTGTGTGAAATGCTAAACGAGTACGTAATGCAGCTGTTCACTCTGAGACAATGACGAAAAATGTTTACCTCTGTCTGCTCGTTCTGTTTTCACCCAAACCTCTGATATTACAGAACTTATATCCACTGACTGACAACATAATTAGCAGAGGTGGCAAAAGTAGTCACATCTGTACTGTAAAACTATGGATACTTGTGTAAAAAACTGCTCTGGTAAAATTACTGATTCAACTCCTTTACGCAAGTAAAAGTAATGAAGTACAGGCTCTGAAATGTATTGAAGTAAAACGTAAAAATGATTGAGCCATAAACGAAACGATTCATCTGTTGAAGATTTTGCAAAATGAAAAAGTTCTAGCAGAAGAATCTAGAAATAACTGACCAGATATCCTGCATGAGCATCTGGATAATTTTCAATAATGAATTGAGGGTTGTTGTTTTAAACTGCTAGCTAGTGTTAGCTATAAATCAAAACAGTGTGTTCCCATAGCGTTGCTAACATTGTAAACTAGCTTCCAAAAAATCCCCAAAAAGCTAATGATAGCAACAGAAACCTTCAATGTGTTTATTTTTTTCACATTAGACCAGTAGTTCTTAAATAGTGGAGTCAGGTGGACTTCCAGTAACGTCTTTATTGATGCTTGAACGATAAACAAGCCTCCAGACACTAGGTGGCAGCAGAGCTCAAACTGATCAACAGGCTGCCTGTTCAAAACAGTAGAAGAAGAAAACGGAAGCGCATCGTCCGATCATGTCACGTCTTTTACGTCTTGTTATCTGTGGATGTTAAAAAAGTAAGGAGCCTGTTTCTTAAAAAGTACAGATACTGTACAAATGTAGGGAGTATGAGTAAAAAGCAGTAAGAAAAATAAACACTCAAGTAAAGTACAGATACCTGAAAAATCTACTTAAGTACAGTAGCAAAGTATTTGTACGTCGTTACTTGCCCCCTCTGATCATTAGCTTATTTAGTCTTGCATCCTTTCCACAGCTCAGGAATGTTTACCTGCTGAAAACAAATACAACAGATCAGTAATCAATTCTGCTGGACGTCTTGACCCCGTCGCTTGACAGCAATCTCAGTTCAGCATCGTCTTCATGTCTCCAGAGTTACCACAGTGTGAAGTGGAATCATCTTACACAACATATTCAAAAAAGTCTACAACAACAAGAGCAGTCTTTCTTTCCTTCTTTTATTTTTATGTTGGACGTGCTGCCACGCCCCCTTTTGTTACATCGAGGAAACCTGCAAAATACCAGGAATAGGAACCACGACTCAGCCTTGCTTTGGATGACTGACATCCTTCACAGATGCATTGCCGAGCCCCACGGGACATCGAGGAACCTTGCAGGTTACCGGGAATCGGATTTTTTATTATTATTTTTTTTTTTGGACACGCTGTATCCCGGATGACTGAGAACCATCCTGTACCTATGTGAGCGATGTGCGTGCAAATGCAGCCCGTCAGTTCAAAGAGAAATGACGCAGACGTGTCGGCGCAAAGTTCTCTCCTGTCGTCGTGATCGATCTACCTCACCGTTTTGGTTGTTAGCTTTTGCTCCACGCTGCTTTGGCATCCGGCTGCACAAAAAAAAAACCCCAAAAATATCCACATATGAAAGAAAGAAAAATAGTTTGTTACCTCTTTCTCTGCTGCCAATTGGGTGCTGCCAGGATCAACAGCTGGATACAGGAACAGTTTGAGTCCTGTGATGTTTTAGTCATGGTCATTAAAAGCTGACATGGCTTTAGTCTTTCCGGTACTTTCCATTTTTTTTCCCCTGCACTTTACTTAAAAGGAGAATCACAAGCTAGCATCTATTAAATCATTAAATTAAGGTCCGTGTTTGTTTTTCAAGTGGCCGACTAAAGACGTCTTCTCTCTTCGAGGAAATCCAGCAGAAACCGGGAGCATTACACCCTCTGAGTGTGTGTGTGTTCATGGTCTGCACTTACAAAGACCACATGCCCGTGGTATTTATCCTTTGCTCAGCGCAGGCTCAGGGCTAATTTCCCTCAATAACGCCAGCGGTCGCCTGAATCCACCTCCAGCTCTGAGATAATAAACTGGGACTTTAGTGTCTTTACAGGTGTTACAGCTATCATGTTGGATCAGGAGTTATATGAGTTATTCAACAGACCGTTGCTCTGCGGGAGAAATAAAAGTTTGATAATGGGCAATACATACACCGATCAGCCAAAACATTAAAACCAACAGGAGAAGTAAATAACATTGACCGTCTTGTGACAATTCAGTGTTCTGCTGGGAAACTTCTGGACCTGTCATTCATTCATTCATTCATTCATTCATTCATATGGATGTTACTTAGACATGTAGCACCCACCTAGACCAGACCAGACACCCCCACCCCAAAGCAATGACACTCCTTGATGGCAGCAGACATCCCCAGGAGGATGCAGCCACAAAAACGCTTTAGGAACAACTAAAAAAAACATGAAGAACATCTCAAGGTGTTGACCTGGCCTCCAAATTCACTAGATTCCAAACTGATCAAGTATCTGTGGCATGATCCACAGAGGCCCCTCCCCTCAAAGGCCCCCACCCCCCCACTAACAACATACCACAGGACACCCTCAGAGGGCCCATGTCCATTCTCTGATGAGTCACAACTGTTTTGGAGGCACACGGTGGTCATAATGTTATGCCTGATCGTTGTCTGTGCTGTGATCTTCCTCTGAGTCATGCATTCATGATTATCTCCTCACAGTCTGCATCCCTTGTTGCGTTGCCGTCCTCCCTCTTCCTCTGTACGCGCGCCGTGACTCATCTCGGCAGCCGTCTCATCCGACTGTGACACATTTGTTGTTTCTGCACGGCTCAGCCCTAATCTCTCCACAATCGACGTGCTTCCGAGCACAAAAACAATTAGCACTTGGTCGCCTACATCTCCCGCCGCAGCCTTTGTCACAGAGTAAGTAATTGCGTTCGTGTGGCTGAAGACGTCAGGGCCCGAAGTTAGACTGTTTGGCGTAAGTCCTATTAAACATACTTAATCTGCAGCATAATGCAGCGTCAACAGTGGCAGGAGAGACTGATGAGCTGGAGAGGGAGCTCATCAGTCTGAAAGATAAAGTCGTCAATTTATCATTTGATCCGCACTGTCTCACACTGATGGAAGACGTTCAACCTCTCAGTGACGCAGTGGTGCTAGTACACAGTTACATAACTGGTGGGTGTGGTGAAAGACAGATGCTGTCTGATGGGTCAGAGGTGAAATACTCTCTGATCAGACTTGAGTCAGATATAACATTATAACCACCTTCCTAATATTGTGTTGGTCTCTCTTGTGCCTCCAAAATGACTCATCAGAGAATGGACATCGACCTTCTGAGGGTGTCCTGTAGTGTCTGGTAACAGATACTTGATCAGTTTGGGATCTGGAGGATTTGGAGGCCAGGTCAACACCTTGAGATGTTCTTCATGTTTTTTTTAGTTGTTCATAAAGTGTTTTTGTGGCTGCATCCTGCTGGGGATGGCTGCTGCCATCAAGGAGTGTCATTGCTATGGGGTGGGGGTGCCTGGTCTGGTCTAGGTGGGTGCTACATGTCTAAGTAACATCCACACCAATGAATGAATGAATGCCAGGTCCAGAAGTTTCCCAGCAGAACATTGAATTGTCACAAGATGGTCGATGTTATTTACTTCTCCTGTCAGTGGTTTTAATGTTGTGGCTGATCGTTGTATGCTTTCTGGAGACACAATAGAATCTAAATCTGAAAGATGTTAATACACCAGAAAAAGAGGAAGCTGAGATTTATTCCACAGAATTTTAAAACACTCGTATAGGAACCTTCTACCGTCAAGGATTTCAACAATCTTGAACTCTTTTTAAGGTCTCCAATAAAACAGAAACTTGTCTTCAAAACAAATGGAAAAATAGTCTTTTTATTCCAATCAGAAAAAATATAAACACTCTGATTAAACATTAGTTATTAATCCGATGGAAAACATTCTTCCAATTGTGCCGGTTTGTTCTGATTTAATTAATTATATGAGCTTTTTTCCTTTATTACTTCAGATTGAGCTATTACTCTGACGATTAGTTAAAACATAAGTGTTCACGTAATCACACATTCCTCCTTGAACCTGTAAATCCGTTATCTGAGGCGTTAACCAGAGTACTCCTTGTTACGTTTGGAATGAGACGACTCATTTTTCAAGTTAAAAACTGTACTCTGAGGTTAAAAACGTTACGGTGCGCCACTAGCTCTTCATCGGAGAGAAATCGTTAACGCTGATATTTATTTTTCAGAACCGAATCGTGAAAACAAATGACATGGGAAGCATGTGTCTGCATGCGTGTGTGTGGGCTGCTGCCATGTCAGGTTGCAGGACGGGTCAGTTTGACGCCGTGGTAACATTTAGCGTGAGGTCAGCGGACAACAAGCATCTCTGACTGCAAGAAATCAATCCCACGGGGGAGAGAGCTGTGATTTACAATTCTCATTACGCCTCGCATGGTTAAACGCTTTTAGCGAAGCGGTTTGACCCGGGCTCCACGCGAAGCAGATGAAGAGGGTGAGAATACGTTAAGAAGCAGAGCGCCGGAGATGGAGAGGGTGCGAGGAGAGGACAGGAGACGGCGCAGGAGGAGGGATCAGGGCCCCCCGAGTCTCCGTGCCAGATGTCAAATTACTCATTTACTACTTCTAGGCAGGACCTGGAGCTCTCTAAGTAGCTTTAAGTGGTGAAGACATCAGGTGTCAGTCAGCGCTGTCTTCTGCACACACACTTAGGACTATTAAAAATTCATCACTGGGGGAGCATTCCCTTATAAGAGCAGAGCATTTTGTTTTGTAAGTGGGTCGAGCCAAGCCGGCAGTTTGTCCAAATTTAATAAGAAGAGGTGATGATGGGAAGAAAGGCTGATGAATTTCACTTTTTTTTATGCTTTGGGTTTTTGAGGTCACAGAAGAAAGACTGCATGGCTCTAATATACTGTATGTGCTTCACAGTTTTAACATGCTGCATCTGGAGAGAACCTGGTGTACTCTTCACTGGGGTTCCTTCAGCTAGAAAACTGCAAGACTTTTTATTTTCTGTCTCAATTCTGACTCTGGTCAGTAAGCTCGTTGCGCAGCTGCTCATTTTGCTATGCAAGTTACGCAAGCGTTTTGCGTAACACACTTACACTGTTGTTTTCAAAAGGCTTGTGCTCTTTAGCTACACTGAGAGATAATACGAACTGGTCAGCAGCAGCAGCAGCAGCTACATACAACAATCACCAATCAGCCACAACATTAAAACCACGTAGAAAAGAGAAGTAAATAACATTGACCTTCTTGTGATAATTAAATGTTCTGCTGGGAGAATCATCACACGTACCAAATCGATCTTTTCCTCCTCCGTTTTCCCTAACATCGTTTCAAGAATATCTGCGTCCACACGGATCCGTCTCAACATGACTCAAAACGCTACTTCATACTCCAGGCCTATAGGTGGCGCTGTTTCGTTCACCAAAAACAGAGAAGAAGAGGCGGAGCATGCGCATAAAGCTTGAGCGCTGTTTACAAATCGTCTTTAGAAGAAACCAAACTCAAGGAGAAATGATATTTAGCCCTAGTAACCATAATAGGCTCAATATCTTCTCCAGCAGGAACACGAGCATGTAGTCCACCATTGTTGTTGATGTTGTTAGGAGACGTCTCGCGGGATATAAGAGGTGGAAGGCTGCTCGAGGGGTGTGGCCATGACATCATCAATACGCACTTCTTTGTTTTCGCTGATGCCTTTTTGAATTTTTTTTCACCCTGGGACCCGGTTTTAGAAAAGTGCGTTTTAGGGCAATGTGTTTACAGGATTCATGTGGACGATCGGCCAAAACGATGCAAAACATCTGCGTTTAAACCAAAAAGCGTCTGGTGACAGGCCCTTAGACATGTACCACCCACCTAGACCAGACCGGGCACCCCCACCCCATAGCAATAGATCCCAAACTGATCAAGTATCTGTGGGATGATGCACAGAGGCCCCTCCCCTCAAACACCACAGGACACCCCTAGAAGGCATGTTTTGGAGGCACAAGCAGGAGACCTGCACAATATTAGGAAGGTGGTCATAATGTTACGCCTGATCAGTGTATGTCCAAGTTATAATCCTTGGGATTTCAAAGATGATTGATTTGGCTCTCTGAACCTGCTTTCCTGGGAATTATTCCCAGGTTGGATGAGTCCGCGGCACATGGCGTGCACATTTTTAAAACTCTGCGTTGAATTAATGTTTGTTTTCTTGATCCCCACCACACCTTGGCCAAATAGTTTGTCATAAGTGATATGTTTTCAACTTTAACCACGCTGCAGTTGTCCTGAGAAGTTATTATAGACAGAGGTAATCATCCAAAAAAAAAATATGTATATACACTGGCTTGAGATGAAAGAAAAATGCTTCCTTGTGTAGTGGTAACATTGCAACAGCCGTGGTTAGTGAGGGGAGCAAAGACTTCACAGTGAGGCGATTCTGTAAGAGCCGTGAGAAAAGACGAGAAACTTGTGTCTCAGTGCGAAGAGTGAACCGATCATCGCAATCGTCGTTCGTATTCTAAATTTCAGTTTCCTGAAGCGGTTTAAGATATTTGTCGGTCGCTTGTGTTTGCGGAAGCGGCGCAGTCACCGCACCCGACTTTGCTCATTCATCAGGTTGCTTAAATGCGAAGGGCCGATGCTAATTGAGCGTCCTCACATCTCTTTGTTTGCTTGTCTCCGTCAGCTGCCGCTCTGGCATTATGAGAGCTTGAGTGAGTCGTGATCCAATTAGTCAAATCCAGACCAAAAGACTGGGCAGTCGCTAAGGAGTTGGGCTTCAGGACGGCAGTAAAGAGGCCTGCAGCAGTTTGGTTTCATAGAAGCTGCACGGCCTCAGATGCATTAAAGGTATAAATATATAAAGTATCACTCGTGCCATGTACGGCACACGTCCCGAGTTCAAGTTCCAAGTTTTCCATGCATTAGCCTGCATTAAATCCGCAGATATTTAATACCGTTTTTATTGCTTTCCCCGACATTTATGGGGCAGCAGATGTACGTATGGATTTACATTTTACAGTAAACTGCTCCGCGGGTTTTTATGGAGGGAGACGTCTTTTCCAGCATGACATCAGCAAGAGGATAATCCTCGCGTATACACGCGCGCCGCTTCTGTAAACTGTCGAAACTGGAGCACGGGGCAAACCTAAACACACACGGAGAGGGAGAGAGTCCAGAGACAGTGTCAGGCCGAGGGGTGGGGAGGTGGGGTTGAGACGGAGTCCAAACAAGACATCATGCTGCTGTCAAAATATCTTATCTTATCTTAATGCCTGATTCCTGCAGGTTTTCGCAGTTTGTCACAACAAGTGGGATGGTTTCGTAAGAGGGCTCGGCGCAGGATTAATGGGGGGACGTGAAATATTTTTTCAGTGGTGTAAATCTGTTGTATCTTTTCGCGCAATCTTGTCGGGAAATGCCTTTTTACGTAGGAAATAATTATCTCACAGCCTCTGGCCTTATTCTTTCACAAATTCATCAAGCAAAGCATTTTTAGGAGAGAGAATGAAAAGCCTCGTGTGTCTTTCAAGAAATGCTGGAACATTTAAAGATCATTTTTCAGAAATGATTAGATATCCTGAAGCTCTGATACTAGATCACACATGTAAAATATCAACCGGACTGTAGAGTTAGGAACTCATTGAATCAGCCACAACATTAAAACCACTGACACAGAGAAGTACATAACTATCTTGTGACAGTTCAGAGTTCTGCTGGGAAACTTCTGGACCTTGCATTCATTCATGTGGATGTTACTTAGACATGTAGCACCCACCTAGACCAGACCAGGCACCCCCACCCCATAGCAATGACACTCCTTGATGTCCAAACAGGTTCAAAAAAGGCAACTGGACTTGTAGAGTTTTTTGAGAAGACGTTTCACCACTCATCATCCGAGTAGCTTCTTCAGTTCTAGACGACAGCTGGGAAGTCTGAGGTTTAAATAGGAACTCCTACTGGAACTGGCTTGTTGTGTTAACAACCAGAAACTGGTGCAGCTAATTTCCATTAACAGTTGGGTACTTACCTGTCATTGACTGGGGACTGAAGACTTTTTTGGATGCAGTTGTCCCTCACAGTTCACAGTTTTGGAGATTTTTTTAGTGCAATTTTGCATGCTTTTCTTTTTTCCTTTCTTTCTTTTTTTTTTTTTTTACAGCGCATTGTTTTCTGCGTCCTGATTGGCTAAGGCACTGTAGACCACTGTCAATCAATCTCCTTGTACAGTACAGAATGCTTTAAGTTTGCCAGATTTACATATACAGTATCTTATGTAGTATGTTTCTTTTCTCCCCATCAAAACCCACAATTCTGCACTGACAAAGGCACCTGCGATGCTAAGGGGTTTTGCAACCGTAAAACATTTATAATAAATCTGACTACTTCGCGGATTTCGCCTAAAGCGGGTTATTTTTAGAACATAACTTCCGCGATTAACGAGGGACCACTGTATATCATGACCTGGATGACCGAGAACCTTCACAGAGACACTCCTTGATGCACTAAAACGCTTTAGCACAGCACAAGGTGTTGACCTGGCCTCCAAATTCACTAGATCCCAAACTGATCAAGTATCTGTGGGATGATCCACAGAGGCCCCTCCCCTCAAAGGTCCCCGACTAACAACATCCTGTTCCCAGACACCACAGGACACCCTCAGAAGGTCCATGTCCATTCTCTGATGAGTCACAACTGTTTTGGAGACAACAAGAGAGACCTGCACAACATTAGGAAGGTGGTCATAATGTTACGCCTGATCGGTGTATAATGTATGGTGATCACTAAACCTGCACCATGACAACACACAACTAAACCTGGCTGTGGCTATTATATTTAGCAGCATGTTGTGGTTACGGTCACTTGTTTGACGGCAGCTGTTTTGGAAGAAACATGCTCTGACTTTCCAACCGATCAAATGAGTCTTCCTCTTGAATTAAAGCAATGTGTCAGCGCCCATATTTCTGCAGCTGTGTGAAGTCAGAACTGAGCTAAACTGCATTCAGACCTCATAGTATTTGAGTCGCTAACATTTCTGAGGATGAGCACAGTGAAGAAGCTTCAAGTGACAAAAGAACCGAACTGTAACTGAAGCCTTGTAATCCCTCACCTGGTCTGGTTTTTACAACCGCTATGGTTCACCGTGCTATTCTTTCATCCCATCTGTCTTTCTCTCTTTCTCCAGAATTTCTTTAGCTCTCGCACGTGACTGAAGTCATTAAAACGGTCTCAGACTGGAAGCCGTAATCCTTTCAACTGTGTCTTTACAGGCAACAGTATTTCACGTCCTCAGCTTCCAGACGAGCTGGAAAGATTTTCTTTGTGTCCTTGTGTTTTGGTTTCCATGCACTAAAACCCTCTGTTACCACGGACGAACTGTGATGGTGTCAGTGATATGGATACTGCTTTGACATACGATGACACACTGACACACAGGCGGCTTTGCA
Source organism: Planiliza haematocheilus (assembly GCA_005024645.1). NCBI lineage: Eukaryota > Metazoa > Chordata > Actinopteri > Mugiliformes > Mugilidae > Planiliza > Planiliza haematocheilus. The sequence goes on along the minus strand of SRSE01001371.1, from coordinate 81,435 downwards.
AAAGTATGTTGCTTACTCCTTTGGTCCTTAGAGCTCACCAGTCATGTGCGCAATAGACCCAGAGACAGATGTAGCGTGTCCCTGAATGCAGGGAAGCTACTATTACTTTTAAAGTCATCTTGTACAACGCTTTGAGCGCCAACTATCCACGAAGACAGATAATGACACGAGGAAGAGTGGAAAACTTGTTCAGTGTTGGTGCTACTTGGATGTAGCACCAGCATGTACCACAGCATTTTAGGCTGTCTCTACCTGTACCCATTTTGAACAGCTATATACCTTCCTTAGGTTGGTCACCAGGTCATTTAGTTGCAGTTGACGTGATTCTTCTGGTGCCTACGCCTTCCTAAGAGGCTGACACACAAGACAAAACAAATATGTCACAATATGCTATAGGCTGTGCTGCAGAGATATCTACTCAAGTTAAGCTGGCTGACCTACTGACCCCGGAACCTGGATTTCCCATAATGCCACTTTGAGCCACAGGTCAGGTCAGTGTGTGGTGCAGGGTCTTTGCTCAGTAACAGTTGCCTGGAGAGTGCAAATTTACTTTTTGAGTCAATAGTTCCTAACTTGTTATCAATCACGTTGAAGGACAGGTAGCCAGTGAACAAGTCCTAGTTAAGGATGACCCCGCCCACTCAGGACAGCCTTCCCTTCCCTTCCCTCTGGCAGACTCTGAGTCATGCAAGTCCGCACAAACAGACGTAAACACAGCTTCTTCACCATGGCTGTGAAAAGACTGCTGCAGGAACCATGACCTCCGAAACCCTAACCCAACCAACCAACCAACCAACCAAGTGACCAACCAACCAAACAACCAACCAACCAACCAACCAACCAACCAAACAACCAACCAAACAACCAACCAACCAACCGACCGACCAAGCAAGCAACCAACCAACCAAACAACCAACCAAACAACCAACCAACCAACCGACCGACCAAGCAAGCAACCAACCAACCAACCAACCGACCAAACAAGCGACCGACCAAGCGACCAACCAACCAACCGACCAAGCGACCAAACAACCAACCAACCAACCAACCGACCGACCAAGTGACCGACCAAGCGACCGACCAAGCGACCGACCAAGCGACCAACCAAACAACCAACCAACCAACCAACCAACCAAGCGACCAACCAAGCGACCAACCAACCAACCAACCAAGTGACCGACCAAGCGACCAAGCGACCAACCAAACCTGTGAAACCTGGTGAAAAATTGGTGAATTTCTGAAACTAAAACAGCGCCACCTATAGGCCTGGAATATGAAGTAGAGTTTTGAGTCGTGTTGAGACAGATCCGTGTGGACGCAGATATTCTTTAAAAACGATGCCAGAGAAAACGGAGGGGGAAAAGATCGTTTTGGTACGTGTGGACGAGGCCTAAAGCTGCTTCTTCTTCGTTTGCGTCACTTTTGCAGCACTCTTTATTTACGACTCTTGCACCTTTTTTCCAAACCATGTCATAATTTGCTCCTGAGTTTGGCAATTCTGCAGGGAGGCTGTAAGTCTTGGTTTGAAATTCCTTGTTTCCACAAACCTCTGCAACAATGGATTAAAGCGTAAAGTTAGCATGAAACCGGATTATTCCTTCTTTCTTAAAGTTAACCACATCTTCGTCTAAGAACTAACTCTCAAACCGGTTTATTTACATTATAAGGCGGCCGAATCCGAGGACAGACGGTGGATGCAGAGTTCAGTCACCCTCTCTCCGTGTATGTGTGTCCTGCCAGACAAGGTTAGATAGCTCAGCACAATGGTGCCTATTCTCACTCCAGCGTGCTGCATTTGAATAGCAAAGGGCCAGAGGGGGAAGCAGTGGGCGGAGGTGAACAATGCCAGTGTAGTACAGTATCTGTCAGCGGGAGACACACACACACACACACACACACACACACATAGAGAGAGCTGTTTATTTTATCGCCGCTCTTAGTTTGTTTGACTCGATGGCTCATTTCCGTTATGTGCTGCTAAGGTACGACGATCCCTCTCTGTCTCTGCTTTCCTGGTAAGTCTCAGCATCCGAGAAGAGGCTTAAGGTGAACTGTAGCCTCTCTTCTTCTCCCCTGACACCTCAGCCTTGAGTCAGTGGGAAAAGAGGAGGAGGAGGTGGTGGGAACCGTCCCTGTTTGAACAGCACACACCACCTGTGCCTCCTTTTTCTCCCTGTGTGACAGTTTGGAGGACGCTGTCAGAGTCCTCCCCCCCCCACCCCCCTTCATCCATTTCTCGTACACCTCCTCCTTCTTCTCCCCTCAGCCCCTCCTCCCGTTTGCCCCCTTCCACCTGACTAGCCAATGGGACCAGACGGACGGGCTTGTCTGGGCATGGAATGAATGGGGGAGCAGGGAGGGAGGGAAGGAGGGAGGGAGGGAGGGAGGGGATGACCGGGATGACTGGACAGGACCAAACACCCTGCATAGCCAGACAGGCACGAGCAGAGACAATGAGAGCATCTAAGTTGAGGTTCAGTCGTCTTGTTTGTTAACCGCTCAGTCAGTGGATTTGGGTGAAGGTTTGGAGTAAGCAGGGAACTTCAGAGGAAGAGGAGAGGAGGAGGAGGAGGAGGAGAGACACACAGGAAGGAAGACTAATCGAGTAGCTGATGTCAGTTTAGCTGGCTCACGCTGTCAGCACAGACGCACAATGCCGGCGGGAGGACGGAGGTTTTCAGACGTGGAGATGCTGGTGGTGGGGATGGAGGACGAGCAAGTGGACGCCGCCAGGAGCAGGGCCGGGAGCTGCGTGGAGTTTCACAGCATCAAGGTGAGTTTTCTCGTTTCGGTTTTTCCGCCAAAACGCGCTCACACTTTGTGGAAGTGCAACACCAGGCTGGGTAGTGTCTGTTTAGTGAATTTCACAGATCACTTCACAAGAATACAGGAGAATGTGTGTTCTCTCGCCCGTCCGGCCGCCGCAGTCACTTGTTGCGTTTCAGAGCGGACAAATTGCCAAACGGGGATGGAAATGTGACAATTTTGGATAAATCTTCATGAGACAGATGCTGATTCTTGTGCACGGCTCTGGAAAAAAGGAAAAATACGCAAGATCGGCTGCAGATCATATAAATATACAGAGCATAGACATGATATCTGATAAACTTCTGCACTTCTGTGCAACAAACTGTGCCTCACTGTTCTAAAACAACACCTCTGCAACTGTTTCTTTGGTTTTTAATTATATTTTTCTTGGAATAATTATAATTCTGCTCAGAACTAATGATATTAAATTGTTTCCCAGCTCTAATTATTATCCAGGCGTGTGAGCGAGCAGAACTACTCTGTGGACAGAGTTTTGTCTCATAACCTTGAGTCAGTTTTTTAATGCTGATGCAAATCTCCCCAATTCAATAAAGTACACATAATGTCGCCGGTGTTTAGAGGGATAAGTTCAGTCATTATTACAACCACTTCACTGTGCCTCTGTTAAAGCCAGCAGACCAAAAAGAGATTTGTGTGTGATTGCAAAGAGCTGAGCTGTTCGAGGAGGGTCTGGGCCCCGTGAAGCCAGATGCTCAGACCGCTTCAGGAGAGGACGAGGCTGAACACGGTGGTGGTTTTAGTAACCTCAAAGCGACAGGTCTGCGTCTCAAAGCTTCATCTTTGTTGACCTGAAAGCCAAACGTTAAAGCAGAGGCCTCTGTTCATCAAGGACAACACTCCCCTTGATGCTCCCTGATTGTCATGAATTTATCCTCAGGGGCTTGCCTGTAAAAGAAAGGGTAAATAGAGGAGCTTGTGTTTATGTAAATGTGTTGACAGTCAACCAAACAGAAAGGTGATTAGACATGAAACTGTCCCTACACGGCATTGGGTATTCGATATTCAACTCCGATACGGTGCTGGAGCTGCACGTTGGGCTATCAAAATAAAGCACTACCTGGTTTAGGCATGTTTTTGGCAACTCCTCAGCAGATGCTGAATTTATGGAGAGCCCAAATGCTCTCGGAGAGGCCTGTTTTACATCAGGCCTGGCTGCAGTTTAGCAGCCGTCTAACTTTACTGCGTCTGTCAGTCTGAATCCTTCTGGAAAGAAACAGTGACTGCTGAAATATTTCTGTTTTATTGTTGCGTTTAAATGTGATTTATGGCCGCGCCTTATCGCGGATAAATCATGCACATGGAATAGATTGAGGGCGGAGGTCGCGCGAGATCGACACGTAAGATGTAAAGCATTCGCCCAAACCGCTTCGTAAGAACACCTGACCTGATTTACTGGAGCTTTACGCACCTCGTAATCTCCACCTGAGCCTCTCTTCATTTAATTACCACACGGTCTGGATTTAGAAAGGATCAAATATGCTGTGAAAATGTAAATATGTGTTCGTCCTTCTCATTTAAATCCATATTTTCTGCTTCTTCTCATGCAGATTATAGTGTTAGTTGGTTTTACGGGGACTGCAGATGTGTAGATGTGAGTCGGCGTGTACAGTAGGAGGTCAGGTGGCGTCACGTGAGGTGGCCCGCAGACGGGACAGACTCAGAGGAATGCTGTTTTTTTGTGTGGCGTGAGACCACCAGCTCTCACCGAAACCTTACAGAGGGGGCTGCTGCTCTACAGTACTACCAGCTAAGGACACAAGCTCTGGTTTTGGTTGTAATAATTTGTGTTTATTACTGATTAGTGCATTATCGTGGTAAGATTATCCATCTTCCGAATTTGGTGCTTGCCAGTGATCAATTCAGAGTAATCATTTTTGGGGGCATTAAGAAATGAAATAGAAGTGTTTTTACAACCTGAACCTTATTTCTGGCATAAAATACAATTGTTTACTCACTTATATAACTTATATAACTGTAATTTGTATTCCTTCGAGAGATGTTTAGATCCGCGTATATCCATATGATGGGAGTGAATGGGGCACCGAAACACAGCCTGTAAATAACACATTATCTGCCACAAAACTCATTCATTTCACCAATATTTTGTTATTGTACGCTAGTGCTATTCATCCACAACCAAATCAGAATCGGAAAAATATTCAGCCATGTTAAAAAAAAACAAAAAACAACTAGCGATGGCAGAATACAGGTAAACAAGCCAACTGTCGCTCAGATATGACATCATCCAGGGTCTCTAGGTCAATCTACAGACCCTGGATGATGATAACAGGTAACTCTGGACTCAACGGGGAATAGCACTAGCATATGGTAACAAAATATTGGTGAAATGAATGCGTTTCAATGTCAGATAATGCGTTATTTAAAAGCTGTTTCGGTGCCCCATTCACTCCCACTATATGGATATACGCTGATCTAATTATCTCCCAAAGGACTACAAATTACACAGAAGTTATATGGGTGAGTAAACGATCGTATTTTATGCCAGAAATAAGGTCCAGGTTTGTAAAAAACAGTAGTTCCCCTGTAACAAACAGAGGTATTTACACAGTAAACAGCTTGTTCAGCTTCATCAGGCTAGAGGAAATGTGTTTCTTACACTGGTCGGTTTTGAGGTTTTAGGCTTTTTTGCCTCTGCAGCATGTTTTTCTTCAGACTAGTGGAAAGAAAACGTCCAAGATACACATTTGTGTGTCATTTTACAGCACTTTGTCTATTAGAAATGTATGCAAATGATGCAAACGTGTTTAAACATAACATTTCAACAACTAGTAATACAAATAATCATGTTAGCAGGTGATCAACTGGAATTATACAGTCGATTGTTTTCATCCTCTGAACCAGAAATCTCAGTCAGATGGTTTTGTTAATATATCATCCATAGCTTGACAGTGTATTCCTAAAATCATAGATCTTATGCAGTGATTAAAGAGTTGTCCAAAGATCTCTGGACTCGCATATGTCAACAAAATCAAACAACAATTTTGAAATGAATTTCTGCAAACTAACTATACTTAACCAGATAATGCCTGTATACCTATACTTACTGAATGTCCAAGTTTAAACAGAACTGTCTTTGCAGGAGTAATCAGTTGGGGAAGCTGGGAAGGAGATATTCATTAGCTAATATATATATTCTAGATAAAAACAACGCTTTTGTAGATTAGTAGAAACAGACCCAACACTATTATCTGAAAATGAAGCACGGTGACTAAACTTACGAGTTTATATATCATGCACTGCGAAACCAATTAGCAAGCCCTTGAAGCTTATTTGAACTGTGTGCAGATTTTCCAGAACCAGCCTCACTACACGAGTGTGCAATAATAAAAACAGCGAGTCATGGACCTGATGTTCATGCTGGATTTCCAAACTAGGATAAATTTCAAAAGGTCTGTTGATTGATTTCAGGACTGTACACAGGAATTATTAAAACCAGCTGCTTCTTGGACATTTGATAAAATACTCGAAAAATAGCGGATACACGCCGTGCATTTAAGAAAAAAACTAAGTCAGAATTAAGGTAAAGTACACAATCATTCGCGGCTAGGGGGTTAAAACTTGAAAACACGTGTCCCGTGCACGAGGTTTTCTGATACTGCCTTCAAAACATCAACCCATTTAGGCAGGAAGCCATGAAGAAAGTTGTGTGACTCAGAGGTCAGCGAGGGAATGACGGTCCGTGTTTGTGTTCAACACAGCCCTCTGATACCATGGGCCATGTGTCTGATGCTATATCCATTACACAGCCGACAACACGTGCACACACACACACACACACACAAACACGCACATGCAGTGGGGGGTTTGATGTTCAGAAGCCATGAAGTTTAGCGTATCATTAAAGTTATCTCCTGACTCTTCCAGGTATATCATTACTGCCCCCAAGTCATAACAGATCAGACCATACCCCTGCACTGTATATGCATTTAGAAATGTAGACTGTGTATATATTCAGCCATGTGAGTGTGTGTGTGTAAGAGAGTGAGGGGTGGGCTAGTAATCATGCTATATATGAAGGTATGCAATTGTTTTCACGTGTCTGATTTTAATGCGTGTACAGTCGTGAGCGTACGGACATGTTTGGTGAAGATGTTTTTGATCGGAGCTCAATTTGAAACAGCTGGTGATAAAGTCCGAGTTAGGTTTGGGATCAGGGGTTTAGTGGCGGCTGTTAAAAAGCTGAAGAAGGAAATGTGTCCATAAGATTCTCTAACAAAGATAGGAGGGAGTATAAATGTGTCCATGTGTGGGGAAGATTCCTTTTGGGAATTTTATCTCCATAGACGGTGTTTTCAAGCTGCTTGGTGGAAATGCGTTGGGTTTTTAAGCTTTATGCCATGTGCTTTGACAGCTCTATTGATTGGCATCGATTGGTTGAGGAGAGTATCTTATCTGGAGGACGGACAACTGAGATACGACTGGAGGCAAAGCTTTAACCCTAACCCGTGTTGCAGAGGTCGGACTTGGACTCAAGTTAGCGAGAAGTGACAAAAATGAGCACTTCTTACTTAAACCGAGGACTCAACTTCCGGAAAAGACTTGACAACTAATTAATTATCAGCTGACCTGGAAAAAAAACCCAGGCAGTAATGAAGAAAACCACAGACGGTCCAGCCTGGAGACTAACTTTCGGGATGCTCACAAAGACTTGATGAGGATCCGTAAAGACTTCTCTTGGTTGACTGGATTTGATGGGATGCTCCTCTTAGGCAAGACATGTCGTAGATATCCTTGAATACCTTGATTTTCTTGAGTCTTAGTTTCTCCAAAATGCCTTTTTGGACGTATTTCAACTTGGACTTTCCCTTGAAGACTTGAGCTTTCTCTTAAGGCTTGATTTGCTTTGACGGAAACTGAGGCTTGACTCTCCCTAAAACAACTCGCACTTTTGTCCACCGTGACCAAACAGGAACCCATCTAGGATCTTTAGGATCTTTTCCTGATCCACTGGTAAATTTCACAGGGCTTTCTTTCAGCTTATATAGTTATGGGTGGCCTTTACACTCCAGTGAAGCCTCCTTACATGCCATCATCCGAGCTCTGCCTCTCTAAAGACACCCAAAGCAAGGGGTTCAGTGTCACTTTGCATTACGTCTCCTAGGCTTCCGACGGCGGTCGTGACACTGCAGGTTGTGAAGTCTGAGACGTCAAAGTGGCGGCAGGAGGTATTAAGCCAGCTGTAGGGGTTGGGGGATTATGTCCCACTGACCCTGCATTCCCAGTTTCAGGAGAGCAGGAGGAGAACGAGAGGGGCCGAAGGAAAATGGGGATCAGCGTCGGGAGGCAGGCTGGAAGATGAAAGGGAGGAAGGAGAGGATACAGGGAGAAAAGGGGGGATAAAGTTTCTGATGAAATATCATCTGGCAGGTTTTGGCAGCCCCTCCGAGAAGGTTTACAACTCCAGCGAGAGAGGTAGCTCCCTCTGGTGCCACATCTTTGACAACACTGAGGACAGCCTGAACAAAGTGGACGGACCGCTCCTTTAGTTAATGGAAGTCGCCCCTTGGCTAGAAGCTCGCAAGGTTAGAGGCAACAAACACATGAATCATCAGTTTACCCAATCTCTGACTCAAACATGAAGCACTTCGTTGTGGAGTATTTACTAGAAAAGTTGGACAGAGTGGAGACATCTCACGGGACCTGCCAAGGACCCATCACCTAAACACCATCGTGAAGAAGACCAGACAGCGTCTCTAGCTCTTCAGACGCCTCAGAGACTTAAAGCTCCCTCCAGGCGCTCGGGAACTTTTACTCCTGCACCATCAAGAGCATCTAGTGTGGGAGCGTCACCACCTGGATGGGAAATTGCTTCCTGGCCCTCAAAAGCTTGGTCCGTTAGAGGAGCGGACCATCAGGAACCGCCCTCCCTAACCTGCAGGGGCCTGTTAAGGACCAATAAGATCCTGGAACAGGCCGGTCATGCCATCCGTCTGCTCAGCTCTGAGCCTTTTAAGGAGGATTTAAGTACCACTGCATCACTGCATTTTAATGTTACCCCCTTTAACTTTGCACATTTATACTTATACTGTTTACCTCGTGTGCTATGTACTACTTTTGTATTGTATTACTTGTTTACTGCTGGCTGCAGGAACAAAAAACTACATTTCACTGTGCATTATTCTATGTATAACTGTGCATATGGCAAATAAAACTCTTATCTTATCTCATCTTAAAGTGTTACAGATAAACAGTAAAAACGGTCCAATACCTAGAAAATAATCTGCAGCTTTAAAGCCAGCTTGTGTTTTAACACGACTACAGGACTTCAAGTGCACTTTCTCGTTTTTTATCAGGTTCGCTGATAATGTTGTCATGGCAATTGTCTGGTGCTTCCTGCAAGCTTCTGCGCTGCAAAACTCCAGATTTATTGATTAGTGCACGGGCTTGAGACGGCATCAGTTGGGTATCTAGTCTGAAACTGCGGGGTAATGTTGCATAACTTAAATCACTGAGTGAATTGAGGATTTTCCAAGTAAATGTGGGAATTAAAAAAGGGGTGGGGATTCATTTGCAAAGTTCAGATACCAAACTGAGCGCCAGGGGTGTGGAGATTCTTTACACAAACAAAAGCTGGAACGCACAAGGAAGCGTTCACTAAAAAAAAACATTACTGCACATTATTAGCACTTAATCGAAACGTTTCGGTTGCACATTGAGTCATCTTAACAGATATAGAAACCATACAGCTGCAGTAACGGGGCTGATGTACTTCAAACACAGATAACGCTCAATCTGAAAACCTCTCAGAGTCTGCGGTGCGTCTCATGTGACTCACGGCTCCCGCACTAAACTCAATTTCACTGACGCTAAGGAAGAAAAGAAGGACTGAGGAATGTGCGCTCGCGGCCAAAACGTATGTCACCGCGTTTCCACGGCGACGCCATCCAACACAACTTGCAACGTCCCGACTATCAGCAGTCGATCTTCTGAGAGCGAGCCCGCGAGCTGTGCAGCGGCTTCTCCAGATGGTTTCCAGAGCATTAGAGGAGATGGAAGACTAGATTGGGCTCGCTGCAAACCTTTGTTGCTGAGACTGTGCATGTGTGTGTGTGTATGTGTGTGTGCAGAGAGGTGGTGTGCACTCCTAAACCATCCGTGAAGCCATTTGGTCATTACATTGGGCTATTATTTTGGGTTTTTAGTGTAAAAACATGCACAAATCTGATTCTTTGGCCACCATTAACAGCGTGAATGCACCGTGTGGAATGGGTCGGCATTGCTGGAGTTTACCTGCATGTGTGTGTGTGTGTGTATATGGAAAAGGAAATAAAGGATGTAAATAATGCAAGGAGAAGTGATGGACGTAAAAAAAAAAAACAAGAAAGGAAAAAGATGACACACTGGAGAGAGTGATTCAGCCGTGACTCTTTATCTGGCGTAGGAAATCTCATGGATAGATTACAGAGGGAAAAAAAAAAGAAAACGAGGGGAAAAAAGGGGGATATGTTTTATTGCATGCAGGAAAATGTGGCGGGATGCAGCAGGAAAAACATGTTTTTTACAAAGAGAAGGGTTTAGGCCATGGTTGGGCCGTGATTTAGTAAAACGTCCCCGTCGCCACGTGAAAGTGCACCGACTCTGACATATTTGCAACCTTTACAAAATGATTTACGCCTTTGCAGGAGAATCAGCTGCACAAATCCGTGTCCAGTGGCACTATTAAATTTGCAGATCTGTTACGTGAAGCCTTAACAACCTGCCGAAGAAGGGTTCACCATGGGACAGAAGTCACCAGTTGCTCAACAGCATAAACTTTAGCACATTAAAGTGTGAAGATAAACGCCGTGTGTGCTTTCTGGTACATCGCATGTAATTTCCTGTTTCAGATTTTCACTATAGACGTTCATCGCGGTGTCAGTTCAATCTTGTCCAGCCGACGCTTTCGAAGTTGCGATCAGGCCGACGGCTTTTACATCTCCTCCGCTGTCGTCAATATGCCAGCGTCCCGATAGAACACCGGCTGCTGATATGATCCGTGGTTGTTGGTTAGCGCCTGTCGCTGCAGATAAATCTTGTGGTTAATTGCTCGACTGACTGAAGACATTAGAGAACGCCGATAGCTTTTTTGCAGGGAGACGCGATGCAAAGCTGCTGCAGACGGACAAAGGGGAGCAAGGAGGAGTAATAAGATATGCTGACCTCCTCTGCACATTATCTGTAATCGACCAGGGCGAATTCAAACGTTTCCAGATTTCAAATCACATCACAGATGCTATTGAAACCAGGCAGTGCTGCTCACTAGTTAAGCCCCACTACTGTCTGTGCACTATTTATAGAATTTATCTCTGCCTTTTGTTTTAAATTCTCATCTATGAGTCTTTTAATTGCATGAAAATCTCAATTAGCGCGCAGAATGTACTCGTGGCCTCGCTTGGCTCGCCCCTGTTTTGTTTTTTCCATTCGAGCGTGATAGCGTTCAGAGCTGCTGAACTTTGGTGTGAGATGTAAAAATGCAACACTTCACTTGCAGCAAGCGGAGCACTGTAAGTGTTCAGAACAGAAAATGAAAATGTTTGCAATGTTTTATTGCAGTCAGTCGTAAAGAGAAGGAATTTGGCAATTAACCATTAAGAAAAGCTGATTTACTTAAGTGGCTTTTGTGCAAATTTACTTTTTGCAACACATTCTTAAACAATAAATCATCAACTATCGGGTGAAACAAGTAAAGGATGCATCACCAGTGCCTTCTCTGCTCTTTTGCTCCTATATGCATGCTGGTTCCCTTAAAATGCAAATGTTTTCATGCTATCCCGACACTGAATGCATCGCATCTTATGTGTGCATGCTTTAAATCAAACGATGTTCCTTTTGCGCACTTTGGAGGACTCAGCTGAGAGCTCAAATCAGCAGATAAGCGTTTCACATGTGGAGACGGAGCGAGAGAAGATTGCGGCTCTCCACATGTTGATAGAGAGAGAGATGAAGGGCTGCCTGGTGAGAAGCAGCAAGAGGGGGAGAAGCAGCCAGGAAGACTGAGCGAGAGCGGCTCTGAGCTAATTTTAGCCCGGGGCTCATTACGCGATGCCACTGGTTCCCCCTCCACGGTAGCCGGAGCTCTGCTATGGCAACAAAGGCTTTAATGACTTATGTGAATGCTTACATTTGCCTCAGAGTGTGTGTGTGTAAGAGTGTGTAACAGTGTGTGCTGCGTCTCTTTGTCCCTCTACGGCGCTCCGCCAAAAAATAAACAGAGTCCTGTGAGTCTCCACCGTGTGACTGTCTTCAAAGGATCACAAACAAACTCTCTCTCTCGTTCTCACACGCCGAAATGTGCACGCATCTGATGCCTGAAGCACGACTTTCAGTTTCATCTGCTTGTGGCTGATGTGTTGATCTGCTCTACTGTACGCTCTGATCTGCTGCGACTTCCCGACGACAAAGAGAAAGCTTCGACACGGGTAGATTAACTTAAAAAAAATCTACGGGAGGGTAGAAACAGGCAGGTGTAAAGAACTGTTAAAGCTTCTGGATCATCTCCAGAATAAGGATCTGCAGCTGATGTCCAACGCACCATCAGAGATCCTGTCCCATCTCGAAGGCCCAACTCCAGGCAGAGCTGGTCGTAATGTTTTTAAAGACACAAGCCAACTGTGTTTAGCAAAAAAAAAAAAAAAAGCCACTTATGTCAGTAAATCAGCTTTTCATAACAGTAATTGCCAAATTCCTTCTCTTTATGAGTGACTGAAATAACACAATAATGACTGAAGCAATTTCATTTTCTCTTCTGAACACTTGATGGCTGATAAATTGCTCCGCAGCAAATAAAGTGATAAAATAAAGCATTTTCGGTTTTGTTTTCTAATTGAATCAGGAGTTTAATGGCTCTGGCTGCTATTGTGGTTGAATGGAAAAGGGAAAATAGCAAAGCACACACATATCTTGCATACAAAATTTTCACCACGGACAAGAAAACTTACCACAAACAAGCTACTAATAATAATAAAAAAGAAAAGATCTGCTGCAAATGAAAAAGAATGACCTTGTGGTCCTCGTGAACGATTCAACGTGTCCTTGAATACGTGGAGTTCAGTATAAACTGAACACGCCGTCCGTGTTTATTTTCAGAGCAGACACTGTATGGATCTTTTACGAGCAGTAAATACCTTGTCGTGTCGGAGTCCCTTTATCCGACAGCTGTGAGTTGAGCAGAGATGTGCAGTAAATCACGCAGCTCCTTCTCACTGTCGTTTTCTGTCACAAGTTTTGACACATTCAGGAAGGAGTGAGTCAGGGACAAAAATGGGGGTGGATGGGGTGGAGGTATTTTCATTTTCACTCAACGCCTTGAGCCCGTCTGTCACAAATTATGCAACTTTGGATTGTTCTTGCTCATTTGAACTTTTACACAAATAACTTTCTTCTCTCTTGACATTTATTCTAATAGATTTTGCCACTTGGGAGATTATATAAACTGCCAATTGATTATGAAATGCATTTCTATTTTTTAAATAACAAGAGGTAGAACATGGTAAAATATTTGGAATATTTGACCTTTGCATGTGGGCGGCACAGTGCCATGGTGGTTAGCACTGATGCCTCACAGCAAGAAGGTTCTGGGCTCTAATCCATCATGGCCGACTGGTTCCTTTCTGTGTGGAGTTTGCATGTTCTCCCTGTGTCTGCGTGGGTTCTCTCCAGGTTCTCCAGCTTCCTCCCACCGTCCAAAGACATGCTGGTTAGGTTAATTGATGATTCTAAATTGGTCGTAGGTGTGAGTGTGAATGGTTGTCTGTCTCTCTGCGTTAGCCCTGAGATGGACTGGAGACCTGTCCAGGGTGTACCCCACCTCAGTGACAGCTGGGATAGGCTCCAGCCCCTGCATGATCTTTCGCAGGACAAGTGGTTACAGAAAATGAATAAGTGAATGAGTGTTGAATTTTTCCCAATCACGTGAGCACACTCGGCGGACGAGCAGCCATGTCCAGCATCCTGGGGGTTTATCAGTCAATCTTTATTTATAAAGCACTTAAAAAACACAGTTTGCCAAAGTGCTTAACACACAAAACATGAATATCATAAAGTAATAAGAACTAGCATCTCAAACTGAGTTAAAATCCGAAGAGAAAAAATGTGTTTTCAGAGAGGATTTAAAAAGAACAAGTGATTCAGTTTGTCCGACGCGCAAAACCAGGTCGTTCCACAGTTTGGGAAGCAGAAACTGAAAAGACAGTCACCTCTCAGCTTCCTCTTTGTCTCAGGCACGACCAACAATGACAGATCTGCCGAACCGAGAGAGCGTGAGGGAGATACTGTGGAGCGAGGCCATGAAATACCAATGAAAGAATTTTAAAATGAATCTGGAAACGAACGCGAGGGCCAGTGAGTTGCCGCCAGAATTGGGGTAATGTGTTCTTGTTTTGTAGGTTCAAGTTAAAAATCGAGCGGCAGCATTGTGAAACAGCTGTAGTCGAGAAAGTGGCTTTTAATAGTCATTAACGGTGGCGTCTGGCTAAGCCCAACGTAAACTGAATTGCAATGTCCTTAACGAGTTGTGATGAAGGCACGGAATAAACTCTCAAAGTGATGCGGAGTTGTCTCAGCTGGAAAACACTGGACTTTACTACTGAGTTCATCTGTGCATCAAATCTGAGTCTTACACCAAGTATCAGCATGGACCTTGAATGCATCACTAGGCCGAAACAGCACAACGAGTCTTGTTATCGTTCTGATGCAAAAAACTATTTAATGCCAGCCATGCCTTGATTTCTGCAAAGCACTCTAGCAGTCAGTTTTATCAGTCAGTATTCATCAGCTTGTTTAGGTGGCGCATAAATTTGACAGTCATCAGCATAAAAATGTAATGTAATGCCATGTTTTTGGAGAATTGAGCCAAGAGGATGCAAGTAAAGGGAAAACAGAGGAGGACCAAGTACAGAGCCTTGGGGCACTCCCGACCTGAGAGGTGCTATATGTAAAAACTTCTTTCGTTTTTTTTTAAAAATACCTAATCTGATGAATTTTGAAGTCATACTTTAGCAGTGTTGAGAGCATGTGGAGACTGTGATTTTGTCTCAAGCTTCCTAGGATTCGCCAACACGTACATAGATGCATACATGCAAAAAAGAAAATCCCTTGGGGCCAAAGTTACCATCAAAACCCTCCGTACCGCATCTAAGTTTAGACGGTAATAATTCCTTGCGCTGAGAGCGATGGACGAGTGGGGAGGAAGGTGTTTATCATAAATCCCGCTACATATTCAAACCAGCGACTCCAACGTGTGCACAGATGTTGACACAGCAGGATTGAGTTTCAGGGCTCCGTGCCAAAAGTCCTATCTGCAATTGGCTCTCGGCCCCGGCTGCACGTTTCTCTCCCTCTTTGTTTTGACAGAGCACATGACTGAATGTGCAGGAAAAAAAAAAAAAAACGATTACAGCACTCATGGCTCCACAGCGGTTCTACAGCCGGGTTAAAAATAGCAACAGGCGTTCCCTTCCATGGAGGGAAAAGAGACGGCCGGGTGTGCGTTTCAATGTGCAGCTAACACTTTATTTTGTGTGTGTGATTAATAGGTTTGTGTTTCGTGGCACACAGACACAGTTTGTGTTTTTAAATCAAGGCGGGTTAATTGTGGCCAGAAAATGGAAAAAGTTGTTCCAGTTCTGGTCCAGATCCCGGTTTATTTCTGGCACAGAACAGCCGAAACGTGCCATCGAGTCTCATTAAGGAACGCGCACACACACACACACAGAACCGCACTCGCCCTTTTAATAAAATCCAGACCGTGCCTTGAAGCTTTCTGCAGAGTTAATGAAGCCGCAGTGGGACGAGATCCCGTCAAATTACAACTCTACGGAGACTCTCCCTCGCTCTGGAGTCGGCTTCTCTCTTCCTGTCCTGTAGGAGACGAACTGTGGCACAGCTCCTCGTCCTCCTCCAGTGTGAAGGCTTTAAACGGATCTAACCCTCAATTAATGTGATTTACTTTCACCACCTCGACTAATACTTGTACTTTGCTGGAGCTTCTCAATTTATAATACTTTATAATTCTTCCGTTGTAGCAGGAAACAAATAATCTCATCAATAAAGTTACTGGTTGAGTTCAGATTAAAGGGAAACTACTGTTTTTTACAACCCAGACCCTATTTTTAGCGTAAAATACGGTAATTTACTCACCCATATAACTTCATTTGCTCTCATTTAGGAAATAATTAGATCAGCGTATATCCATATAGTGGGAGTGAATGGGGCACCGAAACGCAGCCTCTAAATAACACATTATCTGCCACGAAACTCGTTCATTTCGCCAATATTTTATTATTCTACGCCAGTGATCCTCACTATTTTTGTCACAAGAGCCACACTGGCAGTGCCAAATCAAAAGCCGAGCCACTTTTACGACAACATCCTAAGTCACCTTTGCAAATGTGCATCTCTACATATAAATTGGACATCCCACAAAAAATAAATAACACGGCCAATACATTTTCATTTAAGACCAGATTTACTTTAATACACAAGCACAGAGGGTTCACGCCATGCAGAACAAATAAGAATATCTGTGTCTGTCCACTTGTCTTGAAATTTTCTGTGCTCATCTTGTATGCTTTGTATTTTTCCTTTCTTGCTGGGTAACGTTACACCTGTCGTTTGTCTGCTCGTCCCCTCTCCGGTGCTGATTTTTGTTTGCTGCTTCCTCAGACTCATTTTCCTCATCCACTCCACTATTCGTTACAACACTGTGTTTCTGTCCCTTTTTTATTAAAAACCGGTCAATTTTGTGTTTTACGCTAGCTAGCGGAGCTTACGTCGCCTGCCTGCAAACGTGCGCTGCCGTCAAGTTTTCTAAACAATGCCACTTGGCTACTTTCATTTGCGCTTTCTGTGATTTCGCTGCGTGAAATGTATTACAACTTATTGCCACGAGGCAGTTTAAGTCCGCTGTAGCATTGCTGGTAAACAGTGGAGCGGATTGCATTCAAAGGCAGGTGGCAGTGTGATACTGTAAGCTACCATGCGAGCCGCCAGTTATAGCTTGACGAGCCGCATGTGGATGAGTAACTGTGCGCTATGCTAATGTGTGAGTAAACTACCGTGTTTTATGCTAAAAATAAGGTCCAGGTTGTAAAAAACAGCAGTTCCTCTTCAAGTTTTTATATATAAACACAGATTACAATGACGAGTCACTACATTTGCCACAGTGAATCATTTTACTCCTAATACTCATTTTTTGTGCCGACATTTGTACCTTTGCACAAGTTAGACTTTAAATTTAGGACTTTCATTTGCAGTAAAGCAACTTAAAGTTGTGATTTCTGCCTCTTTGCTTCTACAATGTTCTACATTATAGATTATCACTCAAGTTAACCCTGCTCCTCTTATGCTCAGTCCGTTGTCTCCTGCTGTTAGCCGCTGACCTTTAACCTCTTGATTATTTGCGTCGTCCTCCAGGAGAGGAAGCTCGTGATGCTAATTAAGCGTTTGGAGCCACGCCGGAGAAAACTGAGCTAACGAAACTTTTTATTTTTAATTTATTTGTCATGAGCTCAGGATCCACCAACAGCTTCGACCTCTGCTTGGAATGCAGGCTCTGACCTCTTGACCTTTGACCCCCGTTGGGCCGATAAGACCCGGCTGGCAGCGATAGCGGCTCACACACAGCGCCCCGTCGACGCTGCGAAGGCTAGCGCTGAGTGACGTGACGCTACTGCGGACACAGACGCCTCGCACAGATGCACGCAGATTCTGGCAGACGGACTTAACAACCACACACACACACACCTACGGCATGATAAACGGATGAGGCTGCTGACTGAAGTGTACATAAACACACTTATCCAGCTCCTCTAAAAGGAGATTCCTGATTGATTAGCTTTTGTTTCCAGCCTGCCTGTCTGACTCCTCCTGCAGAGAGGCAAGACAGCAAGCAGCGTCAAGCATCTCCCTTCCTTTCTCTCCCTGCTGTGCTTTTACTGACATGACAATCTAACACGAGTCAATATTCTTTGGTGGCCTTTTGAAGGACATGCTCACAGAAATGATCTTTTATGCAAACAGACCAGTACACATAATGGTTATTATTGTTTAAATAGACAATTGAGTCATTTCTGGAAGACTTTTTGAAGGCTTTTGGCTTTGCAAATAGAAAAGAAAAGTCTGGGTAAATTTTAGATCATATAGGTTTAGTCTGCAGAACATTGACGGGACCAGTACTGTTCAGTTACAGCCACTGTGGCTAAACAAGGAAAGAGGAATACCTGTAGTTCATATTTTCTTCATGCACTACCTTAAAGCTTTAAAGGAGGCAACAAAAAAAAAACCA
The DNA here is from genome assembly GCA_005024645.1 of Planiliza haematocheilus. Classification (NCBI taxonomy): domain Eukaryota; kingdom Metazoa; phylum Chordata; class Actinopteri; order Mugiliformes; family Mugilidae; genus Planiliza; species Planiliza haematocheilus. The sequence goes on along the minus strand of SRSE01001371.1, from coordinate 63,323 downwards.
AACGTGATGTTTTTGCCTCAAAAAATCTGCGACTTTCTAATTAAAAATAACTTTCAAATGTGAGCAGAGAGGCCCCTCATGGCGTGACGATTTATTCGTTGCTTCACCTTGTCAAGCTGTCAAGAGCGTAGCTGGCAGGTCTGACGGGGTCAGCAGTTTAAAGCCCCCGCAGAGGGCTTAGCTGATGGGCCGGATATGAGCATATATTAACTGTCTAATTGACTAGCTGTTAGCAGGAGGGTGGATTGACTGACTGATTTATTGACTGACTGGATGAATGTTGATAAAAGACAAAAAAAAAAACATGGTGTTTAACAAAAGCAGGTTAATGTGATGATACACAAAGCTGTGGCTCAGTCAACCCAAGGTAGAGGGAAGCGATATCATCCTATGTCTACGGTCTGGGACAGGAGTGCCCACTTTTTTTCTGGCTTTCGTACATATATATATATATATATATATATATATCCATCTTTCTTTTTGTTATTCTAAGAAGATTGTTGCATGGCACCTATAGAAAAATAGTCCCTCTAAAGGGGAATTACTGTTTTTTACAACCTGGACCTTATTTATGGCATAAAATACGACCGTTTACTCACCCATATAACTCACCCCTCCTCCGTTTTCCCTGGCATCGCTTCAAGAATATCTGCGTCCACACGGATCCGTCTCAACACGACTCAAAACTCTACTTCATATTCCAGGCCTATAGGTGGCTCTGTTTCCGTTTCAGAAATTCACCAAAAACTGAGAGGAAGAGGTGGAGCAGGCGCATAAAGCTTGAGCGCTGTTTACAAATCGGCTTTAGAAGAAACCAAACTCAAGGAGAAATGATATTTAGCCCTAGTAACCATAATAGGCTCAATATCTTCTCCAGCAGGAACACGAGCATGTAGTCCACCATTGTTGTTGATGTTGTTATGAGACGTCTCGCAGGATATAAGAGGTGGAAGGCTGCTCCAGGGGTGTGGCCATGACACCATCGAAACGCACATACCTGTTTTCACGAGCTGCGTTTTCGAATTTTTCCACCCTGGGACTCAATTTTAGAAAAGTGCGTTTTAAGGCAATGTGTTTACAGGATTCATGTGGACGATCGGCCAAAACTTCTGCGTTTAAACCAAAAAGCTTCTCTGTGTGGACGTGGCCTTAGATCCGTGTACATCCATACTGTATGGTTTGAGCCTCTAAATAACGCATTATCTGCTGCGAAACTCATTAATTTCACTAATATTTTGTTGTGATACCTTTGTGCTATTCCCCATTTATGCCAGAAATAAGGTCCAGATTGTAAAAAAAAAAAAAGAAATCCCCCTTTAAGACTGACAGTAGTCTTGAGTTGTTGGTGATGTTGTGCATACCTCTGGATGTTTGCCACTGAACTGAGGGCGTGTTGCAATAACAAGTAAAACATTTTTTCAATCTAACCACGCTACCTTTGCGAGTCGTCTTCACCTCCTGAGACGACTGAAGTCCTTTTGGGTGTGCAGGTCACTGCTCAGGACTTTCTGTGGCTCTATGGTGGCTTCTTCCGTCCTGTATGCAGTGGTCTGCTCAGAGAGGGACAGGAAGAGACTCAACAAGCTGGTCAGACGGGTCAGATCTGTCCTGGACTTCTCTCTAGACTCCAATGAGGAGGTGGGTGAGAGGAGGATGTTAGCCTGTAGGGACCTAAGCAGCTCCTTGAGCAGCAGACTGCTGAAGAAACACTACCGCAGGTCATGCATTCCAGCCGCCATCAGGCTGTACAGCACCACCAGAGTCAACAATAATACAGTCGTTGTTTTACACAATTTAAATCTGCTTTTTGCAGTGCCTTGTATTGCACAAATCGCTACCTCACAATCTCATAGTTTATAGTTTTAGCAATTATTTATTTGAAGATTTCCATGCACCACATTGTGCAGACAGAATGTCTTTATATTTCTATGTTTCCGTGCTACTGTGACAAGGTAATTTCCCATCCAAACGGACATGGATCAATTGCGACCGACGTATTGGGCACTCCTGGTCTAGGATGTATAATTTCCAATCCTCTTACTGGAGAGACTGGAACTGGACAGTTTTCACCCTTTTTCTTGGATAAACGACAATTAAAGTCACTTAAATACTAATAAACATGTTGTAAATGTTAGCACAATCAGTATAGATTCTTCATGTCCAACGTGTCCGTCCACAAAGTTTCCATACATCCAGCAGCATGAAGAGAAAAAATGCCAAAAAGCTGCACGCCAAGTGATCATCAGCACGAAGGTCAAACCGCCTGAGAGCAAACTCATCCTTCATGCTGTCACACGCCAGGACCGCCATGACACATGTGTAAAATACGACTAATGGAAATCACATTATTTAAATGAACAGGAGGCATCTTTTCCTTTTAGGCGCCTTAATTGCGCCGCCTGCGGCAAAAGGGTTAAAACGTGACCGCAGTTACTCCAGGAAGGAATGCCGCTCAGCTGATCTGAGGACGACCTTTCTGTGGAACCCGACGAACTCACTGCCCAAAGGGATTTTGTTTTCCACAGAAAATCTTTAATGTAAACACAAGCTTTTTGATTCTTTTCCAGTTGTTTGGATGAAGACGTCTCATCAGTTAATTAAATCAAAAACTGCGCCAAAGATGGATGCTAGCTCTTCCTGGGTATTTATTCTATAAAGCATCGTGCTGTTGGATATATATTTCCACGTTTATGGATCGGTGGAGCAGCACAGCGTCATTAGAGGCTTGCGCAGTCACTGTTTCGATAATTAGAAGATTCCCCTTTGTTTGAGGAAGCCATGTTTTTGGCTAATGGGGTCGTGAGGGTCAGCCCGCGGGACGGTAAGCCTGTAGTTCCTGTCAGAAACTGAGCGCGTGAGAAGGTTGTTTCAGTCTAAAAGCTGCAGGGATGGTGGATGTTGACAACAGTGTACTTAAGGGATGGTTAGGTTTAGAGATGTCGCACAGATTAATCAAATACATACAGTATATTAAATGTGCAGTGATAATGTGGTAGATGTGAATGTTTGTTTACACGTGGCTTTAAAATTAGTACTTATTCTTGTTGAGAGTTTCTTCGTGGACATAGACGGCATAACCTACGTACGTAGCCTACGCTGGTGCAAGCCATTTACGCTTGTTGCTCTGTCATAAAACACCACCCAAACACTAGTGGGCGCTGTGTCTTTTTTTTTTTGCCAGTCAGGTTAATTTCTGTTTCTACTTCCTGCTTCGTTTTTAATAGCAAATCTCGCCCAGAACGAGTCATACAAACGTTCGTATCGCTGAACCTTCTCAGTTAACCCTTTCCTCAATGTGTTCAAGATTTATTGATGCAAAACCATCAGTTTTAAAATTCCAGTGACTAAAGTTGCTACCAAGCTGACTGGTTACAGCTCTTGCGGTCTGCATCGCTGCGACATCTAGTAATATTTCTGTGGAGGTGCACGTCAGGCTGCGGCGTTAGGGTTTGCGTAGGGTCTTGGCTGTCACCGTAGCTAAGGCGTCAAATTGACACAGAAGCTTAAACTGTGCATTACTCTGGAAATCCTTGTTCTAGCATCAGGCTGTATCTGTTAATAAAGTGCAATCAGCGTCATTTTACCAAGTTTACCACTTTTCTGCTGCATCATAGTTGCATTAGAGAATTTTTATAGCACGTCTAATAGCACCATTTCTGCCCTAATTAAATAAAAATGTCTTAACTTATATTCGTTTCTCTTAACTAAGGGGCCGTCCTACATGGTGTAAACGCAGATGTTTTGCATCGTTTTGGCCGATTGTCCACACAAATCTTGTAAACGCATTGCCCTGAAACACACTTTTCTGAAACCTGGTCCCAGGGTGAATAAATTCGAAAACGCAGCTCTTGAGTTTCTGTGTGGACGGCGAAAACGGAGATTTGGCAAAGGATGATGCCATGGCCACGCCCCTCGAGCAGCCTTCCACCTCTTATATCCCGCGAGACGTCTCATAACAACATCACCAGCAATGGTGGACTACATGCTCGTGTTCCTGCTGGAGAAGATATTGAACCTATTATGGTTACTAGGGCTAAATATCATTTCTCCTTGAGTTTGGTTTCTTCTAAAGCCGATTTGTAAACAGCGCTCAAGCTTTATGCACATGCTCCGCCTCTTCCTCTCCGTTTTTGGTGAATCTCTGAAACTGAAACAGCGCCACCTATAGGCCTGGAGTATGAAGTAGCGTTTTGAGTCGTGCTGAGACGGATCCATGTGGACGCAGATATTCTTGAAACGATCCCAGGGAAAACGGAGGAGGAAAAGATTGTTTTGGTACGTGTGGACGAGGCCTTAGAAACCCATGGTTGTTTATTTAAGGTTTTAAAGCAGTAGCCTATGTCTTATGGGGTTAACAGATCCTGTTAGTTTCCTCTGCAGGGTAAAGACACCTTACATACTTTCAGATCTGAAGTCGTAGCACAGAATCAGCAGAGATAGTGGTCTGAGCCACCAGATCTCAAATTTGTCCTCAATGGATTTTGGGTGCGTTCACATCTGTCACCTCATGCAGGTGACAGGTGACTTAATACCAGATCTGAACAGGGCCATCATTTTTTTTTTTTTTTTGGAAAGGGCTGTTTGATAGCACTGATGCCTCACAGTGAGTGTGTAGTTTGCATGTTCTCCCTGTGTCTGCGTGGGTTCTCTCCAGGTTCTCCAGCTTCCTCCCACCGTCGAAAGACATGCTGGTTAGATTCATTGGTTCTAAATTGGCTGTAAGTATGAGTGTGAATGCTTGTCTGTCTCTCTGTGTTAGCCCTGAGATAGACTGGAGACTGATAGATTACATCTCTCTCACTTGCAGATCTTGAACATCCTGCTTTACAGAATGGCCTTGTACCCTACAGACGTTTAGAACCAAGTCAGCCTTTTTAACATAACAGCCTTTTGGGAAATGTGGTGTGACAGGGGCATAGATTACAGATCCGTCCCTGAACAGTTTCCGTAAACATTCATAAACGACTCCACTGAGCGCATATGTCACAGTAAATCCCCGCAGCGCGTAATTCACGGTTTGATTGGTGGATCCGATGCACACGCAGGACCCCCCGCTGCTCTCACACGGAGGCTCCGTTTGGTCGAAACCCGCTGCTGACACCGAGGCGACCCCTCGACCTAAATCCTAAACACTTCTGTCAGCCCCGAGGAAATAACTGAACCGGTCTCGCTGCACTCTTCTGAGGACTTCTGACTCTGGCCGAGCGTGCACAAGCGCATCTAGTCATAGGTGCAAAATATGCAAAATATTAAAAGTTGTACAATAGAAGTACAACAATATAAGATAATATCAAAAATATACAACTTGAAGTAAAGACTGATCCTATAAAATATATAAAATTAACAATAAAAGATATATCTGGTGTAGTTTGAAGCATGTAACGCAACGCTCACGACTAACTGAGCCACAAACCATGTGACGCAGCGACACATGCTCAGGACAACGCTGTCACAACAACAACAACAACAAAGATGAAGCTCAAACACGCACATTTCATTGTGTCAGTAGCATCCTTCAGTCTGTAGGGACACCGTGCTAATCAGATTAGCAGGGTTAGAGGGTCTAGGAGGAGGAGGAGGAGGAGGAGGAGGAGGAGAAGGAGGAGGGGTCCCGGTGTGTTTGTGTGTGTGTGTCCTATAAGAGAGCAGATGTAACAAGCCAACAGCCAGGCTTAGACCGTCTGTTTCTCTGATGTCTGTCTCAGTATCTGAGTGAATGATCGCCTGTCTGTCTGTCTGTCTGTCTGTCTGTCTGTCTGCGAGTCTCCCCGTTTGTCTCAGACTGAGATGGGTGAAGTTAAGGACGGCGATGCCAGCATTACCTTGGATATCTGGGTTTTCTGCCTCTATCTCAGTAGGAGTTAGTGATGTGCGATATTTCATCGTTTCCGATATATCGTCAAAAACATTCCCCACGGTAAGAAGACGTCATTCTACGGTAAAAACGATAAATTCCCGTTGATGACGTATATATGTGCGCGACATGCCAACACATGTGGAATATTGACACATTGACAATGGCTGAAGGCGGAATCAGATACGCCGGGGACTGAGGAGCTCGTTCCTAGACGAAGCTCCACCCACATTATCTTCAACTGGTTTGGTTTTAAAAGTTTGATGCGGAGCAAATAGTGCAAACAAAGGACAGTAACGCGACTAAAACACAGCTCAAACCAGAATATGAAGAAAATGCGCAAGAAGCAGCGTCGACTTCATCCAAAGCCTCCGGTAAAAAAACCAAAAAATCGTATCAATTCATATCGTTATCGTTATTTATCGTGATAAATAGCAGGATTTTTTAGTCCATGTCGCCCATCTCTAGTAGGAGTTATATGATTTCATCATTTGCGCACATATCTTTATTTAAAATGCATTATCTCCCCACATAAACCGCAGACTCTGGGCTTTGTGGCAGACAGTCAGTTTAAACAAATCTTTAAATTGCATTGACACATTTCAGTTCGGGATTTAAATTAGATTCGTATTCCTGCGTCAAATCTACGCGGAGTAGCCCGGAGCAGTTATACGTCTGCACCGGTGTGTCAGCGTTGTCCTTTAATCACGGCGCCGTGTGATTTCTGCACTTACAGCGCGTTTCTCATACAGACGTGTATGAGAAAATGTCCTGTGCAGCAATCAGAGATGTTGCAGCCCCATTGCTGCAACACGCGGTTACGCTTCAGGGGAGGTACTTCCCACAACGTAGCTCCGACACAAAGGCACAACTTTATCTGCATCGTAATGTTTCAGCCTTTTGTTTTTACCCTTCGTCTTTTTGTCCCGGAACAATCCTACGTGAAGTCCGGAGATGAAACAAAACCACAATCTTACTGCAGCCTTTACCAAAGTCTTTGTAGTCAGGTTAGTTCAAGTCAAGTCAGTTCTATTTGTGTAGCCTGTTATCGCAAATACAGCGTAAGACTATTTACAGCAACACTTTCTGTCTTTGGACCCTTGATTTGACGTAGAAAATAGCTTTTCCCTTACAAAAAAAAAAGCCTTTAATTAAAAAGAAAGACAGTTAGAAGACAAATAGGTCTGTTTGCTGCAGAACCTGAGCTTTCTAATCTAATCTGACAGGATGACAGATTACACACACTGCGCAATAAATCAACTGCATTTCAGTCACAATGGATAACTGTAAACTGAGAAAACCTGCCGTGTAATTTAGGCTCTTACGTTTTAAAAAGCCAATTACAAAAAACAAAAATAAGAAGAGATTTGGTCCAAAACAAAGAAAAGCAGCGGTAGGTTTGTGTTGCTGTTAACAACATGTGGGTCAAGGCGGCTTTAATGTGAAGACGCAGCTGTTGGGGGTTCGCTTTGAAAGGCGCGACCAAGAGAAAAACCAGCTCAACCACGGTTTCCATCTCCAGCACGACGCGGCTCTGACGTGTTTCCTCTCTTCCCTCCACCTGAGTCACTCCCTTCTCACCGCACGGCTTTGTCTCCGGCTTTGGCTTTGCCTCCGTGCTGTCGCCTCCCCCGGCCTCCATCGTGCCGCAGTGTTTAGACGAACTCAAAGACTCGGAGACGCGCTGACTCTGGCTGAGAGCGGTGCTCGGATTCCTGCCCTCTCATTCCCCCGAAAACCGACCCCGATGTTTGTCTCGGAGGCTTTAGAAAGGGCTGGATCCGTCGATCCCGGAGGAGTAAACACACGATGGACTCAGCATGTGGAGATCAAAACGGTGGAAATGAGAGCGAGTCTGCGTTTTTTTTTTTTTTTTTTAAAGCATTAATGAAACATCATAACAAAGAGCTCCGTGCAATAATTTGCTAGGATTTGTCTGGAAACTTCTCAACCGCACTATTCCATCGTAAAGGTTTAATCAAACCCTCGTAGGGTTTGTCCTCACTGGAAAAAATGGAAGCGTTGGTCTATTTTTCAAACATGACTCCAACAAGCATATTTTTTTTAAATAACAACCGATGTCTCTGAAGGGGGAAGGCCCCACAGCAAAAAGCTCCTGAGCCTTTGACATGGTTTAGTCCAGTGTCACAGGATTTTCCCGACCTTAAAGTAGCAGAATTAGTCGCTCCATCAATCATTTGGAAGAGTTTCCTTCATCTGGAGCATCTGAGACCTTTTTGTGGGACACCAAGAAACAACGTGGTGCTCCGCCTCTGTCGCTAAGGTTGCTCCTCTCCTCAGCTCTGGAAAACAGTCATTGCTGGTTGACATACACCAATCAGGCATAACATTATGACCACAATCTTCCTAATATTGTCTAGGTCTCCCTTGTGTCTCCAAAATGACTCATCAGAGAATGGACATGGGTCTTCTGATGGTGTCCTGTGGTGTCTGGCATCAAAATATTGTTAATGGGGGTCTTTGAGGGGAGAGGCTTCTCACAGATACTTGATCAGTTTGGGATCTAGTGAATTTGGAGGCCAGGTCAACACCTTGAGATGTTCTTCATGTTTTTTTTAGTTGTTCCTGAAGCGTTTTTGTGGCTGCATCCTGTTGGGGATGTCTGCTGCCATCAAGGAGTGTCATTGCTATGGGGTGGGGGTGCCTGGTCTGGTCTAGGTGGGTGCTACATGTCTAAGTATCCACACCAATGAATGAATGAATGAATGAATGAATGCCAGGTCCAGATGTTTCCCAGCAGAACACTGAATTGTCACAAGATGGTCAATCTTATTTACTTCTCCGGTCATAATGTTATATTTAAGGGAAATATTTCACTATAACACTGATTCCCTGAATTGCAGATTCCACACCTTAAAATAATCTAATTTGATTGTTTTAATTGATAGCACCGTATATGTCATTTCATGTTTGTGTGTTTTTCAAATTCTGTCTTTTCTTGAAATATGAGTGGAGCAAAGGGCAGCAGCAAACATCTACAGTGTTTGAGAGTTTGAGTAGTTTTCTGAAGCTGAAGTCTTTTGGGAGCACTTAGAAAAATGCCCCAAACTATTTTCCATCCCAGATGTCATTTTTTTTTTTCTCCCCCCAAAGTTTCAACCAACATACCTCAAACATTTGTCGCCCAGAAAAACTCTGAATTATGTCGTTCAGGGAGAAAAAAAAAAAAAAGGAAACAGTGGGTCTCTTTTTTTGGCAGGCAACGTGGAAGTCTGGCTTCTTAAAGCAGCAGCAGCAGCAGCAGCGACGACGGCGGCGGCGGTGGTGGTGACGGAGGCGTCCGTGCCAGGGTGGGACTCCCTGTCTGTCCCCTGTCACACACACATAACCTCCGTGCATCCACCAAACCGCTCGTCACACCCCTGCGGCCTCTCATCAGCCTGCTGAGCGCGTGTTTGCATACGCGCTCTTTAAATAGACGTTCGCCTATTTTAAAAAGTGTGTGCAAACGTAACACCCTGAACCTTTCACGCAGGAGGACAAACCCTTCGTGTACGTCCCCCCGCCCCCGTCAGAAAACTGGAGCGCCTCCAACTCATTTTTCCCTCTCTCTCTGGAATCGACTGTTTGCCGTCCAAGTCGATGCTCTCCTCGGCTTCAAATTTTCAATAGCCTGGCTCCTCGGGCGTGACGGAGACATTCCCTTTCAGACACACTTCAAAGGAAATGTCAGATGATATTCACAGGGGCACGTATTGATTCCCTGTCTTCCTTTCGAGGGGAAGAGTCACTCGTTCAGATTAGGAATCCAGTTCCTCCCGGGCCCTGGAGTCGCTTGGCTCGGCTTCCTTCACGCATGAGCTGAGTCCCGGGAGTTTTTTTGGGCCGCTTGCCTGACAGCGAGGTGTGTGACCCGCTCCGGGTTCCTTTCCTGACTGCAGCCCGTGTGTGTTTTCACACATCACGCAGAAATGTGTTGCTTTCGCCATGGATACGGAAAGAAAAACTTCCCAGAGGCTCGCTTTTTATTGTGCGCCTCGGAGAGGTCTACCAGAGTGGAAACATTTTCAGAGGTAGAAACAAAACAGTGCAGCGTCGCAGGCAGCCGTGGTCAACCAGTGGCGTTTCCAACCACATTTCTGACACACCCTCAATTTAGTCTTTTTTGCTTTGGATCCCTGCAAACAGAAAGAAACAAACACAGGCGTTTAACCCCTAAAACTGGTGCAATTTAAGCTCAAACGTGATCCGGCCGCACCGATCCCTTGACTTTATTTTTGTGCATAAACGAAGCTGGCTTTCCTCGGCTGTTGTTTTCGTGGAGCTGGTGACATGATCAAAGACGAGGCCTGAACGCTATCACTGCCCTTATCACCTTGTGCATGCCACTTTTTCGGGGGGGAGGACACAGATAAGAGGGGGCAGTTGCTGCATGCCTTTGCGTAGAGGAGACAGTGACCTGTCCAACTGGCTGCGGCTGGAACTGATCCCGTCAGGTACACAGGAACGGTTCTGCTTCCGAGGTTTCAAAGACTGGATACGAAGACTTAAATCCCAAAGCTCCAACAAAATCAGTTGAACTTTAAACGAAGGTGCCTGCTCTCGGATTACCTTCAGGCTTTTTTTTTAAAAGTAAACACTCTCACCCTCTCTGGAAGGTTTCCTACAGCGAGGTGTACTGTGGGTGCAGCTATAAGTCAAACGCTGCATGCGTCATGACCGTGCAGAAAAGAAAAAAAAAATGAAAATACTGTGGACATTCCTCCTCATCAGTCATGTTATTCTTGGCCCTGGGAGTACATTCTTACACCTGGACCGGGCCCTCAGCTCACCGCATTCACTCACACAAGAACAGTCCCGCTTCTATACGGCACCCGCTGCCAGATAAAGAAAACATATGATTGGTCCTTCAAATAAAAACAGCACAGAGACAGAGGGGTCGGCTCAAGAGTTAAACCGAAGCGTGCTTTCAGGTACACTGGCTGTGTTAAGGCGTGTAGGTTAGGACCGGATGTGACCAGGAGTAGTTCAGATTTCAGAATAAAAGAGGGTAATTTGACACACTGGATAAAATTGTTCATGCAGATCATTTAATTTCCAAATATTCAGCTTTTTCTCTCATATAATTAAGTAAAGCATGACACAGAGTCCTTTGCAAAGATGTCTTTTTGCAGGAAGGGCTTTGTCGTCCTGCAAGATTAAAGCCAGTGACACAAAGATGCATGAAACCTGTGACATCTGACAACTGGAGATCATTTAATAATCTATAAAGCAGGATTTAACCCCAGTTGACATGTTAAATCTAGATTTTTTAAGCAGAGACAAACACAAGCCACATAAAAGGTCACAAAGCTTTAACTCCATGTGTGTTTGGAAGCGTTTAGTTTAGTTTTTACTGACACGTGTCTTTGGATTACAAGAGCCAAACTAAAACTTACATCACATATTTCTGTCTTTTCATGATTTTTCAAGCTTCTTGTTTCTTAACATACGTGTAGAGTGACCATGTCCTTCACAACGTCCTGCTGCTGCTGTTATTTACTTAGCCACAGGACCCACTTAAACACATCTTTTAGAAGATTAACCCCCCCACAGATTTACTCCAAAGCATGATCGTCGTAATCACCCCCGTGGCTGGATAACGTCGGCAACAAATGGCGACACACCTTCACCTTATTCTTCCATTCAGAGCGATAAGTTTGCAGTGGTTGGAGTCAAACTGGAAACTAGATTTTGGAAACAGAGCCTGAAAAATAACCAGATATTAATAATGAAGCTTCTCCCTCAGTTTATATAACCTTTTGATAATGAAAAAGGTGAAACTGGGCTTTTAAGGCTGTTTGCAGTCAGGTTCTGCAGAAGGTTCCATCTTTTTTGCAGATATCCACCCATGTAATGTTCACTTTATTATTATTATTTTGTATTTAAAACAAGCACTGCTAAACTTTCTTAGCAGCCTAATGATTCCCTTATCTCCTCCTAACGACCCCTTGCTTGGATTTTGTGTCTTCACAATCTTTCAGCTGGTGTACATCGAGTTTATTTTGAAAATCTTGACCGGAAGTCGGGTGTTTACTCCCATCCTACTTGACATCATTAGTCAGTTGAGGCGGACCGTGGTCGCGGCGCTCAGAGCAAATATCGCTCAGACACAGACACAGACACAGAGAGAAGAGCTCAGCGCGCATGTTTCCACTCCTCTCCATCATGGATTCTCCCCGGACCCGCGCTCTCCTCTCCGCAGGATAAACTTTGGACTTTTTATTCGTATCATGGGAATATACCGTCGGTGCGCTCGGCCCCGTGGATCTATACAGCCTTGATGGAAACCATGTCACCGCAGCAGGGGAGCATGGGACAGAACAGGTCCGACTCACTGACGGGAGACAGCAAAGCGCTTCCCGACAACAAAAAGGTACCAGAGACGCTTCTGTGTCGGAGTCTTGATTGATTGCTCGTGGAGAGCTGACAGATTGTGCACGGTGTCTGTCCTGGTGCGTGCGTTTTTGCGCACAGAGTGTCTCGGTGCTATCAATTAAAACAATCAAATTAGATTATTTTAAGGTGTGGAATCTGCAATTCAGGGAATCAGTGTTATAGCCGAAATATTTCCCTTAAAATAAATGAATAATTGAAATAACTCTCAGTATATGTGTCTATTTTTAAGAGAGAGTTTAAAAACAGAATCTTTTTCTTTCTTATATCCCAGATTTGTTCACGCTGGTTGCATCCTGTCTTTTATAATTGACTGCGACTTTAAATCTTGCAAATCTCAGATGTTAAGTGGCTTGAATTGGGAGCTTAGTTGTCACTTTTCTTTGCGTTATTTTGGCGAACAGATAATCATTTAATACATTTGCGTTTTTGGACCCAAACCCTACGTTTCAGCACGTTTCATTGTCATGACGAATGTTTAAGCGTCTTTGGATCTGCGCACTGTGCCAAATGGTGCACTCAGAAATGTGTGCTAAAGAGAGAGACAGAAAAAAAACAGAGACTATTTTTAGATTTAGATTCAGATTTGTTTTTTATTTTAACATTTTTTGCAGTATTTTTCCTTATCGAGCAACTTCTTATTCAGGGAGGAAAAAAAAAAGCTAAATCCAGTCTTTTATCTGTGTTCGTGTGGTTTTTGCTGAATGAAGCGATACTCCCCTGAGCTGAGGAGCCAGAAACGGAGCCAAACAACAGAACAGGGTAATGTGTCGAAGAGTGATTATGTGTTTTTTGACTGGCAGCCACAATAAAAACTCCCAGGAGTGATTCACACTCCTCGAAGACATCAGGGCTTCTCTAAACTTGGAATTAAGACATTATTTAAACAAGTAAATCCCCCAAAACACATAAATTTACGCATGATTTCTCACCACTGGCTTTATTTTAAGTTCAGTCTCTAACACTACGATTCCAGTTTGCAGGTATTTGCCTCCAGGTTCTTAGCTGTAATGTATAAACGTGTGATTCCCCATCAGCTGCTTCTTAGTCAACTTGTAGTAAACAGCGCCCCCCTTCACCGAGTGTTAGAAACCAGGAACTGCACCTTTCACCAAATAAGATGTGAGCTCATGAAGTGGTTTCAAATTTGGCAAAAGCTGTGAAATGGTGATAAAAGTTTACTCGCACCATGAATGTCACAAACGGCGTCAGCGTAAATATTTTTTTTGGAAGCTAAAATTTGCCTTTTTGTGCTTTGAAACGGCTTAAAAAGAAGGAAACACCCCACCTCACAACTGCAAACCCCTCCTCAGCTGCAGATTAGCAGGAGAATCAGAGCATGACTGTTTGGATCTCCCTGCTCGGTTGTAGCTCCAGCCACTGCCGCGGTGCTATCGTCCAGTCTTAACACATCACAAATCTTTCTCTTCCTCGTGCTTTCTCATTAGAGCGTGTAATGTTTTTGCTCGGTGAAAAATGGTCCCGTGGATCTGCTAATGATGTTGCTTTTTGTCTGAGCGGTTGCTGCTCTCTGGCCCGCTCTGCAGCATTTGGTTCTCTGTTCAGCTTGTGAGAAATGAGCTGTCAAGCCCGAACAGAGAAACCGGAGCTTTGCTTTGACTGTGAAAATGCTAATGAATGTCGGGTTTCCACGTACGTTTCCTACGCTCAGGAGCCGCCTGTTGTCACCTTGTCGTTGAGCTTCATCTTGAGTTGTGCTTGACAAGGGCGACAGGTACATGACATGTGTGTGTTCTGCAGCGTAAGCTTAAACAAGTGGTGTGTTTTTTTGAGAGAGAGAGTGTCTACAGTCCAGTCTTCCTCTTTTGGCTTCTGCAGACTGTCAGCATAATGTGAGACATCAGGGCTTGCTTCTTTTTTTCTTCTTCCTTGTTGCCTCGTGTACCATGCGGAGTGTTTTCCTATCACTTTGTCAGTCGCCAGTCTAATGCAAAATCGACTTATCATCGGGCCTGATTCCACAGAAAACATCCGCTACGCGCGTTATTTGTGTGTAAAACTTGCCGACTTTGCAGACAGAGCTGGATCAGATTCTTTCATGAAGCTAAGGCAAAGCTAACTCCAGTATTTAACCATAAAACTTCCCACAAACCTAATAAAACAGGCCCAGATATGCAGTTAAAGAGTTGTCAGAGACGGAGCTTGTTTGGAGAATCCATCATTCTTTTCTAGCTAGCCTTTCAGCAGCCTCGTGTCCCGGGATGCTGACGTGCAGTAACCTTGTCCTTTATGTCCTCGCGATGAGTTCGCTCAGAGAAGAGTGTTGCTGCATCACTAAATATCTAATAAAGCATTTAATTTGCGTTGATATTCTAGGGATGTACCGTAAATTTTTGGCCGATGCACTTTTGGGCCATTTTTGGTTGAGAATTGCCGCGGTTGTTGCTTGCATCATCACAACTTGTTTCGGCCGTGTTATTTCGCCGATAAAATGAAAATTTATCGCCGAAACAACACGTGCAAGCATCAACCGCAGCAATTTTGTGTGACCCGAAAGTGCATTTTCGTTTTTTGGTCATAAATTGCCCTGGTTGTTCCTTGCATCATCACAGCATCCTGTTTCAGCCGTGTTGTTTCAGCGATAAATTTTCAGTTTTCGGACGAAAATTTATCGCCGAAACAACATTTTGTGTGACCCGAAAGTGCATTTTCAGTTTTTGGCCGGAAATTGCTGTGGTTGCTGCTTGCATCATCACAACATCCTGTTTCGGCCGCGTTGTTTCGATATATTTTCGTCCGAAAAGCGAAAATTTATCACAACACAACTCAAACGACGCGTGCAAGCATCAACCGCAGCAATTTTGTGTTGCCCGAAATTGCATTTTCGGTTTTCGGCCAAAATTTTTCGGTGCATCCCTTTGATATTCTTTTTTCAGACTCAATAACATCAGCGGGGGGTTGAAAGCTTTGCTCTCGCACAGGTTTCAATGTGTCCTAAATAGATAAGGGTGAATTCAGGTAAATGCGGCCACCAAAAGAGGATGCCTCTCATACTTCCATGAGGAAGTTTACAGCTGATGACTTTACAGCGGGATTATGAGCGTTCACTAACGTTACACAACGGTCATATTATATGTCACCTTCATATGTAACCATTCGCCTCACTTCCTCCTCTCCCTCCTCGCCGCTGTCACTTCTCCTTCTCTTTCGGCCACATCCTCCTCTGTCTCTAAAATCCTGTATTTCCTGTGACTTTGTGTACTCTGCAGCCATTTCCTCTTCTCTCTCTCTCCTCTTATATTCAGCATGGTGTTTGCAGACCTTTAAGTATTAATTGTGCCACCCTGTCTCACTGATTGACCCGTCTCCTTTGTCTCTCTCTTTAAATGTGCAGAAGATGAAGACCCTGGCCCAGAGACGGCAGTCGGCTCCCTCGCTGGTCATCAGTAAAGCACTTACCAGATCCAGAAGCACGTCCAGGTATGAGCGAATGCACATGAGACATGCCTCAGTGGTGCTGACACCAGCGCTGGCTCCGTGTCAGAGGATGATGTTAACGGGGAAATCTTCGGTTACGTCATTCCTTCTGAATAGTTTATAAATTCTCAGTGTTGTTAATGAAACTCGCTCAGCGTTTCGGCTTTTTTATGAATGCGTGCGCTGACTCACGACCTCTCCGCGCTCTTCAATGAATTTTCCCAGAAAACCCAGGGATTTGAGGGCTCAAAGCGCGGAGATTAGAGCGAGCGAAGCTGTGGGGGCTGCAGATAAAATCACCGGCCCGACAGGAAAATCTGGATCTGCAAGCGAGCGAAAAAAGAAAAAAAAAAAATGTCAGGAGCCTTCGTTTTCAGATACGGAGCGCAACGATCTCTCAAATGCACATCGTACATTTAAAAAAAAAAGAGTTTCAGAATGACACGGCTCGAATATCTGCACCAGAAATCTCGCCCGCCGCGGCTTAAATCTGTCTCAGATGTTGGAACCGAGAGGTCGGCCTTCCTGAGTCATTCATTGAGCGGTTTCGAGCGCTTTCTTCTCCCACAGCTATCAGGCTTTTCATCACCCTCGTATCACACAAATCCCTTTCCACTTCCTTTGACAGGGTCGGAAACAAGCCATTACAAACCCTTTGGGGAGGGTATTTATTTACTAGAAACTTTGTTTGTCTTGTTTAGCTCTTTTGCCAGTGCCACAATTTGGGGGATTTTAGAGAAAAACTGAAACAGGCCTGTCCTGAAAGCGCTCCCATTCTTTAAAATCTACAGGTTTATAAGTTTTCCAATGAGCGATCGATGTGCCACAATTGCTTTGCTTGATTATGTTGTGGGAGTTGCCAGCGATCGGAGGGTGAGATCAGGATGGGCTGCGGCGTTTAGACCAGTGCTGAGGGAAAAACGCTCCACGCACTTAAATGGGTCAGCGCTCTTGGGGCAGAATGTGTGAGCTGGAGTGCGCCGAAGAAAGCTGGAAAGACAAGTCGCGTATTCACAGCCGCAGTGAGATGTTGAGCCAGGCAGGCTGCTGAGTGAAGGACAAATAGAGGCTGACTGACAGAGTCACTCAGTCTGTCCAGGTCTGGCCAGCCTCTCTCTCTCTCTGTGTCTGTGTGTGTGTAAGTAAGAGTAGGTATGGAGCCAGGACTTGACACTCTCAGCTGCCGCCCTTAACCTTTGACCTCTCGTCAGGAGGTGCAGGGGGCCGGCAGAGGTCACCTGGGGTCAACACCTCCCATGTCAGAGTGTGTGTTAATGTCCTGAGGTTTGTACCAGGGGGTGGGTGGGGGGGGTTGACTCACAGCAGGTAAAGGTCACGATGAGTGTTTGATATTTGTTCAGCAGGTGCTTTAAACAGTTAAAGAATTCAGGCATAACATTATGACCACCTTTCTAGTATTGCGTAGGTCTCCCTTGTGCCTCCAAAACAGTGTCCTGTAGTGTTCGGCAACAGAATATTATTAGTGGGGGGGTCTTTTAGGGGAGGGAGTGTCATTGCTATGGGGTGGGGGTGCCTGGTCTGGTCTAGGTGGGTGCTAAAAGTCTAAGTAACATCCATATGAATGAATGAATGCCAGGTTTTAAAAGTTTTCCAGCAGAACATTGAACTATCCCAAGAAGAAGGTCAGTGTTGCTCACTTCTCCTGTCAGTGGTTTTAATGTTGTGGCTGCATCATCAGTGCTTATTTTTAATCCTTGGCTACTTTCTACACTCACTTATTTTCATTCTTGTTCTGTTTTCTGGTGATCTGAGAGACAGCTTCACAGCTTTAGTGTCTACTTTCAGAGAGGTTGCTGTGACTTCCAGGAGAACTGGTTGATCTGGTGATTTCAGACTGTAATGGTGACGGCCACAAAGCCACACCGGGTTTATTCGCCTTCACGATATGGAGCAAAGAGGAAGTGAACGAGTCAGTTTGAAAACACAAGTCACTTCAGTTGACAAATTCTCCTTCCCTCTTTTCTTCTTGAGTCCACGGCGTTGGCTCTTCCTCCTTCTCCTCTCCGACTCCTCCTTTCGCTGCCTCTCTTCTGCCTTTCCCATCAGGAGGCGAGAGGCGCTGAGAGGGCCTCCGGACCGTTTACATCACCTCCTCACACACACTGTCACACTTCATCCAGAAGCATAACCTCATCCCTCCGCCTCCGGGGAGGCGTACAGTGCCGGGTATTATGGTCGCAGAAACCCCGTCGCCCTCGGGCGGTGAAATCTATACCTCGTTGAGGAAGGTGTCTGCGCCGTAAAGTGCAAAAACACACCCTCAGTCGTCACCAGCTAAAAAAAAAGAAAAGCGCACGCCGGCAGCAAAGTGAAGCGCGTAAACGTGGGGTTAACTTTTTAATGGCTCAGCCACGCTCTCCGTTCCATTTGCACCCGAGTAGACGGATCGGTTTTGTCGGGATGCGATTGTATCTAGTTAATCCTAATTCCGTCCTCGTCCTAAAACCTAAAAAACAAATTCACTAAGCTCGTCAGACTAAGCTCTGTTCGGTTGATTCTGCTTTGATTTCCCCCGGGGACATTAAAGTCCTCCAAATGACAAATACAAGAGCACACACACACAAATACACCTCATGCAAAAGACATTTCCTGCTTTTAATAATGAGATCTGCTAAGGATATCACTGCTAACAGCCTCTGGTCACTTCTCTTTTACTGGCTGAAAAAAAAATAAAAAAAGGGGGGAAGCGTTTCAGTATTCTGACCTCATCTTCTCGGTGTGTGTGTGTGTGTGTGTGTATGTGGCTGCATGGAGGGCATTGTGTGTCAGCCAGGGTTGACATTATAGTTTGCCTATGGAAATGATCCGGTGCAGGCAGAGATGAGTCAGGTGGAGACTGGAAAGGAGGCGGAAAGTGAGGAAACTATGCGAAGCGAATCTGGTCCTGCTCTCTGGTCTTAGTTGGAGTTTATTTGCTAGAGACCATGTTTTAATCCAGCAATCCTTACCGGATTAATAAAGTTAGATTTTTTTGGAGCCGAGCCTCTTTTGTCTATTTATGCATCGTGGCTTGCGGCTGCGGCCGGTTATTGCCCACTCATGAGTATTTCAAGACAATTTCCACCAGACTGCAGCCTTGACTTTTTTTTTTCTTTCTTTTTCTTGCTGAAATAAGCTCAATGAGTTGTTGTTCTATGAAATAAAACCGTCTTCAAAGAACAGAAGAACAGAGGCTCATGTCACGGCTCCGTCAGCGTTAAGCAGGGGAATGGCAACGAGGCTAATTCGCCGCTTTTGCTTTTCCGAGAAACTGCGTGAGTCACGGGAGCGAGCCGCGTCGCTAATGAACAAAAGCTGCCACTGTGGGTTTAGGAGACGGCGCGGAGTGGTGCGAGTTCGACGTGACGTCTTTGCTATCACTCGTTGCTCGTCTGGAGGAGCTTTATCTTGGGGGGGGGGAGAGAGGTCAAGCTCCTGGAGATGAAGAAGCAGCATCGCGCACACGTGCACCTCATGTTTGATTTGTTAGATGTTTTTCTGTGTGTATGAGGAACAAGGAAGCAGAATGATGGTTTATTTTTCTATTCAGTTCCCTATGGTTTTGCAGGGATTGACGTCATATATGCACCGATCAGCCACAACATTAAAACCACTGACAGTAAATAACATTGATCATCTTGCAGGGATGCACCAAAAATCTTCAAGTGAAAAAACGAAAATGCACTTTGTGGTGTTGCTTGCACGTGTTGTTTCGGCGACAAAAGTCCGAATATTTTTGACCGAAAAATGCACTTTTGGGTAATTTTTCGGCCGATGTATCGCCGAAACAGGATGTTGTGATGATGCAAGCAACAACCGCAGCAATTTTTAAACCGAAGATTTTTTTTTGGCGAAGGATTTTCAGTGTGTCTCTTGTGACAATTAAATATTTTTCTAGTCCTGGCATTCATTCATTCATTGGTGTGCATGTTACTTAGACATGTAGCACCCACCTAGACCAGACCAGACACCCCCACCCCATAGCAATGACACTCCTTGATGGCAGCAGACATCCCCAGCAGGATGCAGCCACAAAAACACTTTAGGAACATCTCAAGGTGTTGACCTGGCCTCCAAATTCACTAGATCCCAAACTGATCAAGTATCTGTGGGATGATCCACAGAGGCCCCTCCCCTCAAAGGCCCCCCACTGACAACATTTTGTTGCCAGACTGGAGGAAGGTGGTCATAACGTTGTGTCCGGTCGGCATACGTTGCACAGTCGACCCTGGCGTCTGGCACCAGCTTCCAATCAGCTGCAGACAAACCTGATGGCACAGTGAGACACATGAACGCACATAGACACATTATCACCGTCAACAAAGCTGAGCAGATGGACAGAGTTACATAAGAGCGTTTTTGTGTGTGTGTGTGTGTGTGTGTGTGTCATCTCTGCCCCGAGGCCGCCGGTCTGCTTCCATGAGGGTCGGTCACGTGACGGCCGAGGTGAAGCTCAGGTGCGTCCAGACACAACAGCGTCGCGAATGTTAAATATTTAATTCACTTTCTAAAGATGGGGGCGTTATATAAGCTCAACAATGCATTATTTATTTAATATTTTGACTGAAATATGAAGAAAATATGAAACTGAAACTGCACGGTGAGAAAAGAAAGTGAAGAGGGAGAAAAGAAAGGGAAAGCTGCAGCTGTTTTTTCCAGCTGTTTTCCTCCGGGTGTGCCGCTTACACCTGCTTCATTATGCCTGCGTCTATGACTAAGACTTTACTCATCTCACCCCGTCCCAACTTGTGAATCAGACGTGTGTGTGAAAGAAGTGGTGCAACAGTAACGGGCTTGTAGTAAAAAAAACTGCGTCTCATGTCTGACAGTCTGCTTTCCTTCCTCGTCTTTGTCTGCTTCCTCCTTATATTTTCCTTTCTTATTCAGATCTGGTCTTCTCTTTGTGTTTATATTTTACATAACACTGCCGGTGTGTTGTTTCACCGTTCTTGTAATAGATATCTATGAACAGACAGGACAGATTTGTCATTTTCTGCTGCGTCATGTCTTACTTTGTGATTTACGCCGACGGAGACGCATCAGCCTTTATATCCAAACGTCTCCCTGTCCTGCTTAAATATTCATGCCGGGACATTAGCATGCGGCGTTGTGCGTGCGGCCCATTGTCCCCCCCCGGCCCCTCATTGTGTTTCCAGAAAGTCAACAGTTCTCCCGCGCGGACAATGGCGGCCATGTATGCGCGGGCGCGGGGAGGGCTCTCAATTTATCAACATCACACGACGTACAATGGAGCCATTAGCCGTTCGCCCGTCCGACTCAAAGGGGCTGCCCGGCTCAGCTGTCAATCCCGCGTTCGGGAGGGAGGGATGTGCGGTGAATACGGACGATGTTGTCCTTTTTTTGGGGATGTGAAAGGGGCTTTACAAGAAAGGTTTGTCAGTGTCTGTGTGTGTGTGTGTGTGTGGGCTCTTGTGGCATTTCCCGGATCTGCATCAACCACAAGAACAGAGCGGAATAAACGCTGCAGGAGTTTTTAGACCTTTGCTGTGGTGTTAATCTCAACAGAGCCCAAGTGGCCCATGTAGTGGATATTTATCCCCAAACTAAGCTCCTGTAGATGTATGTGACGACAGGAGAGCAGTTACTGCCGTGTTGAAAGATCCAAGAGCTCATTCTTTAATTGATTCAGCCTATACACCTATCAGCCACAATATTATGACCAGGAGAATGTCATAAGAGAAGTATATACCATCGACTGTCTTGTGTAAATTCAATGTTCTGCTGGGAAACTTCTGGACCTGGCATTTATTCATTCATTGGTGTGGATGTTACTTAGACATGTAGCACCCACCTAGACCAGACCAGACACCCCCACCCCATAGCAATGACACTCCTTGATGGCAGCAGACATCCCCAGCAGGATGCAGCCACAAAAATGCTCAAGAAAGCATGAAGAACATCACAAGGTGTTGACCTGGCCTCCAAATTCCCTAGATCCCAAAGTATCTGTGGGATGATCCACTGAGGCCCCTCCCCTCAAAGGCCCCCCCATTAATGTTTCCAGACACCATATGACACCCTCAGAAGGCCCATGTCCATTCTCTGATGAGTCCAACTGTTTTGGAGGCAACAGGGTGGTCATAATGTTATGCCTGATCGGCGTAATAGCGTTTTCCACTAGCCCCTAATTGGCCACATTCTTTGAATTTAACCGAACTGCCCCTTTGGATTTATTTTTGGGATGACACACAAAGACAAACGGAGCAAAGGAAGGCGCTCCAGCGTAGTCGCCTGTTCTTCGTTAATTAATTACGTAACCAATCGCTTGCGCAATGGAGCTGAAAGGACTTCTGGGCTCATCGAGAGAATACGAGCTCCCCCCGACTTTGAAAAGAAGAACCTGGAAGTGGGCGGGTTCGTGCTCGCTTGTGTACATGAAAGAGACACAGCGGAAGAGACTGATTGAAAATGTGCATGAGAGCGGAGATTTACTGCGCGTCTTTTATCTGGTACCGAGGGATAAACAGGAAAGGATGGAGCTCTGAAATTATTTCCCCTTCCTCTAAAAATACCCCCTCTGTTTACATGTGTCCATCAGCGAGACATATTGACAGAAGATAACTTGAAGTGGTACACCGTTTCAGAAGCGCAGAAGAAGTTAAAAGTGACTCATTTAAACGAGAAAAGGGGAAAAATAATTCACCTTTTGCCTCATGCAGCCTTTGTGTTTCCATCTCGGCCGTCTGTGGCTCTTTAGGTTTCCAGAGCTGGTTTAAAACTGGCAAATAACGGCTAACAGAGTCCTCCAACCGACTTACGCAACATCATCCATGATTTGCATCCAGAAAAGAAATATATAAAAAAATTATACTGCAGTCCTAGCTGGCCAATATTTACTTTACTGACAATGCTTCATTTCATGGAAGCTGGAAACAAAACGCAGGAAATAATGAGGCTTCAATTAATTTGCACAAACATTTAGACATTTAAGCCTTTTTCGCAGCCTCTTCCAAGACCGGCTCAACCGCCACGGCGCACGGGCCTCGTGATTTTAGTTATACGATCGCCGCGGGGTTGTTATTTCACACTCTGAATGGGATTGGTGGGGAAAAAAGCCCCGGCGCTAATACGCTGCAGTAAAAACAGTGGAGTAAAGAAGAGCGTTTGAACAATCGTGGCCAGAATAAAGCTAAATAAAAACGTGCCAGCTGATAGCCGCGTCTTGCTAACGTCCTACTTCAAAGTTTCCTCTAAGTCAGAATGGATTCTTCTGTGTTTACTGAGGTTTAACTCGTTTCCTCCTGGTGTTGCCAGGCTCAGATTCAGAGCCTCGACACCGTCCCAGAGGTAATTATGTTCAAATTACATCCCATTGAGTTAATGCTCTTTCCTCTTAGAGCTGATTCCTGAGGCTCTGTGAGCTCAGAGGTTAGAGGGGCTTTGTTTAACTGAGAGCTTTGAATCACTTATGTTGGAAAAGTTATAGAAAGGGTCGGCGATGTCTTGTCCAGGTGTCCTGATGCCCTCCTTCTGTCTTCTTTCTGCTGGTCGCTATAAGTCAGAAGCTATTTTTCTCTATAGCTGCTGTGAGAACTTCAGCCCACACATGGTTTCTCAGCCTGTTGTTCCAGCACATTCCTCCAAACACTTCAAGACCACAAATTTCTCCTTTGGGGATCCTTTGTTTTTCATTCTGTGCGACTTTATGATTGTCACGCTTTTATTTATTTATTTTTCTTCTACCGTAGGGAGAGCTGCTTGACGCCAGTCAGCCCGGAGTCGTGTCCCCTCGTGCAGGCCTTCCTGGCTGAGAGTCCAGGCCGCCTGTTCCTGGGTCACGCCCAGACGCAGCTAAAGACTGGGCTGCAGACGCAGGAGAGACACCTCTTCCTCTTCACCGACACACTGCTCGTCGCTAAGGCCAAGTAAGTTTCCTCCTGCGTGCCTCGTGAAATGACAGGGAGAACGGCGCAGCGTGTGTTTATGTGGTTGCGCGCTCTGAAAACCGGGACGGAGAGACGTGAACGGGGAAGAAAAAAATAGACTGAAACAAATTTGAGAGACTTTTTGTGTTTCTAGTCGTTTCTCAAACACCCGACTGCAAAAATCAAGTCATAGAGTTACATCTGTCTGTTGTCTTTTGCTTACTTCTCTGCTTCTTTGAATTCTCCGTCCCTCACTCTTCCCCCCAAAGTATGTAATTATTTCCCCCCGCCAATTAAATCCATATGAAGCCTGGCTCAGATCAAAGCCCCGCTGGCCTGCCTCGGGCCTACAGTACGGGGCTCCCTCCCCGCAAACGACAACACACAAGCACGTTCAAAAATAGATCCTTAAAGAGCACATTTTGAAGTCCACATGCGCACACGATATTTTTTTGTACTCATATACTTACTGTACAGACAAACCCCTCGGTGCAGACACAGCAGGATGTCTGTGGTCCTTTCCTGGGAGTCATGTGCCAGTAGGTGGAGCTGACCCTTCCAAGCGCTCAGAGTATACTCTATAATTGGCTTTAATACACTGTGGCTGAACACAGAGTGAGTTGGAGGAATGTGTGTTGGTATGTATGTGCTAGAAATGGAGCAACAGCTAAAAGGAAAAAGGAGTCAGACGGTATGTGTGTGTGTTAATGTGTGCATGTGTGCGCCTTTATATCCATATAATAGCAGGGAGAGTAAGTTTGTGTGCCAAATGTGTGCATTTGGATATTCTCCCTCTATAATTATAGATTTTGAGGCGAATAAATATACGCCTCCCGAGCATGCCTGTGTTTAACCTCCGAAAATAACTGAATCTTTTAATATTTTGTTTCTATATTAAGTGTTTTTTTTTATTTTTTTTAAAAAGATTGCCACATGGCAGAGGTTTCTGGAAATGTGTTATTTGAAGAAGGATGAAGTCAGATTCCAAAGTTAAGAGGATCCGGATGAGCTCCTTGTGGAATCCCCTCGAAACCACAATTATACAAAAATGCATTTATTCTAGTTTAGATGCCAGTTTTATGATCAGGCGGTGGATAGAAAATGAATTAACCACAATTTAAAATGAAACATGTGATTTGCAGATGTCGTATCGGGGCGGACGGGAGATCGTAACACTGCAACGCTTGTTTATTTCGCAGGTCGCCCACTCATTTCAAAGTGAAGGCTCAAGTGCGAGTGTGTGAGATGTGGACGGCCAACTGCATGGAGGAGGTCTGTGAAGGGAGCACGAGCCCGGAGAAGAGTTTCGTCATGGGATGGCCTACCTGCAACTGTGTGGCCTCGTTCAGGTATGTAAGCACACACGCACACATGCCTGCACACTTTAAGAATAGAAATGCCTGGAAGGAGTAATTAGATTTTCTTAATTTGATCAAACCGTGGAGAATTTAATGCAACTTAATATCCTCCTACATAACTTCCTTCAGAGCATATCTACACATGCTGCATGGAAATATGTTGGCCCAGCCCCATAACCATACTTCTGAAATGCCTCTCTGAGTCCCTTCATTATACTTCTGAAAGAGCACACAGTGTTCTGAGGTGCAGATGTACATTCTGAAAGAGACTGAAAACTTAGCACGCAACCGCAAAATCCATAAAACCCTTAAGCGCAAAGGCAGTTCCCGAGTCGTAAAGCCGCTCAGCCGAACCTCAGTAAAACGAGAGGAGATAACCGCGGACGCCCAGCAGGCACCAACATGCAACGTACACGAACGCATGCATCCATGCTGGGCTTCATATATATATACACCTGCCTCTGTGGTATAAACACGTTTGCGCTGATTTACACGCTTGTATTATATTTTCAACAGGAATCCAGTCATAGCTTGAGGTGAAGTCTGGGTTTTTTGTTTTATTTTTAAAGCCCGGAGCTGCATAACAGAACAAAACAGACAGTTTGTTCCTCCTCTGATTTTGTTTTATGACTTTTCAGCTCTGAGGAACTCAAAGACAAGTGGCTGACGCTCATCAACAGGTAAACGCACCGGTTGTTCTTTATTTGCTGCTTCGTCCACAAGGGTTTGTTTAGCTTATTGTGCATCTGGTAAATTACGCACCGATCAGCCAAAACATTAAAACCACTGACAGGAAGAAGTGAATAACATTGTTTTGCAAAAACTCAATATTCTGCTGGGAAACTCCAAGTATTGGACCTGGAATACATTCATGTGGATGTTACTTAGACATGTAGCACCCACCTAGACCAGACCAGACACCCCCACCCCATAGCAATGACACTCCTTGATGGCAGCAGACATCCCCAGCAGGATGCAGACACAAAAACACTTTAGGAACAACTCAAAAAGAACATGAAGAACATCTCAAGGTGTTGACCTGGCCTCCAAATTCACTAGATCCCAAACTGATCAAGTATCTGTGGCATGATCCACTGTTGCCAGACACCACAGGACACTCTCAGAAGACGCAAGTCCATTATTTTCTGATGAGTCGAAACTGTTTTGGAGGCACAAGGGAGACCTGTACAATATTAGGAAGGTGGTCATAATGTTGTGCCTGATCGGTCTGTTCTCCTTACAGGGTTAAAAGTAAAACTGATAATGACGAGGCTAAACTGCACAAATAATCTTAACTTTTATATAATCCTTGTTCTAATTCTTTCCTCCTATCTTTTGTTTTTCCCTCCACGCTCAGTCGAATAAATGAGGGAAAAGAGAGAGACGACCCCAAGACCATTCCCCTGAAGATCTTTGCGAAGGACATTGGAAATTGTGCTTATGTAAGATTCCCTTCTTTTTTTTTTTTCATCCAGCACAAAAATAGACAGACATCTATTTGGGTAATCAATAACATCACGCCGCTATTCTTCATTTAACGCCGCACACAGACCTATTTCCTTAACGTCTCCAACATGTTTCCACCAGGCCAAGACGCTTGCGGTCAGCAACACTGACAGCACCACTGATGTCATCCGCATGGCTCTGCTGCAGTTTGGCATATCAGTGAGTAACCAAATACCGCTGACGATACTCGGGCTCGATGTCTAGCGACTGTATGTCGGTAATTTGAAAAGCACTTCACTAAAATGACATCTGCAATAACTTTGTGAAACATGAAATTGGAGCTGGTTTGTTCGGGATCCACTGTAGATGTCAAACCAGA
The DNA here is from genome assembly GCA_005024645.1 of Planiliza haematocheilus. Taxonomy (NCBI): domain Eukaryota; kingdom Metazoa; phylum Chordata; class Actinopteri; order Mugiliformes; family Mugilidae; genus Planiliza; species Planiliza haematocheilus. The sequence goes on along the minus strand of SRSE01001371.1, from coordinate 36,566 downwards.
TTAGAATTCAGCAGCAACTGTGGAGGTTTCTCTATAACCTCTACAGATGTGAATGTGCCTTGACAGGTGAAGGCAAAAGTGCAGAAATCCTCATTTAAATGCAAAATAAACCTGATTCTCCTTCGTCTCTCTCCAGGGTTGCGTTAAAGACCATCGTTTGTGGGTGAGTTCGAGTAAGGACGACTCTCCGTACCCTCTCATTGGTGAGTCCCCGCTGTCGTTACTACCTAAAAAATAAAAACGTGCTAGCTGATAGCCGCGGCATTCTTTCACTGTAATCGCTCGTTCTGTAGTAATTCCTCAAAATTTCTGCTTCATTGTCGCACAGTGCCAGCTCTGACCTTGTTCTTGCTTTGACTCGTCGTCAGATTGCACAGATTGCACATACCAGACCCCTGCACCTCTAACCCATGCACTCTGACCTCTCATTCAGGCCACGAGTTTCCCTTCAGCATTAAGATGAGCCACATTCGGGACGGCGGGAGCAACAGCGCAGGAGGCGGAGGAGGAGGAGGAGGGAGGGATCCGTTGAGTCCCACCGACTGCCCAGAGGTCCTGCTGCTGGACCAGTGTCTCCCTCCGGACACCCAGTGCCAGTTTATCCTCAAACCCAGCAAGGTTGTCCCCAGACCTCAACTTTTAGGTAAGGAACGCAACTACGGTGGCTGTTTATGCAGCGGAGGGAGATCCAAGGAGTAGGGAGCGGTTATGGTCGGTCAGTGTCAAGAATCCTCCTATGAATTTTTAAGGAAACCTCCAGAACAAACATGAGGATTCAGAAGTATTAATGCGGAACAGAAAGCACTTCCTGGAATTTGTTTCACTTTGTTTGAGCTCGCAGTCGTGTTGTTGGCCTTGAAGATGAAGGAGAAGAAAAAGGAGTCACTGAGAACGGTGGGAAAGGAGATCTTAACGGACAAGGGGTTACAGCAGGGGTTAGGACGGACGCTGTATCAAAATAAGAAAAACATCGGGCGGACAAAGGGGAAGAAACCCCAGATGGGACGGACGAGTGTGAGAATAGGAAGATGGAAAGTGGAAAAGAGATGACAAAGCTATTGGGTAAGCCCGAAGGCCAGCGGAGGTGAAGGAAAAAGAAACAACCGACCGTGGCAGATAGAGAAAGAGGAATTTACAGAGGGGGAGAGGCTGAAAAGTGGGGGGGGGGTTAAAAGTGAGAGGGACGGGGGACTGAGGAGGAGGAAGAAAGAATAGGAAAAACAAGATGACGGTGGACAGGCGAGAGGACGGACTGCGGACGCGGTGGCCGAGCGGGATGGAAAAAAAATAGGAAACGAGGTTCAGAGGAAAACAAGTTAGGGGAGAAAAAGTGTGTGTTTTCCAGTCAAGGAGGCTCCAGTTTGCCAACCACAAGCTTTGCCTCAGATTCCTTAGATTCAAGAATAACAGCGTCTTACATAATCACGTCGTACCAGCCCCGCGGAGGCCTAATTGCTCACGCCCAAACCCCGAAAGCTAATAACGTGTATGTCTTTATTGGGCGACGGCCATCACGGCATTCGTTCTCAAATATCCAAATATCCCACTTTTTCCGATCTGGACTCCTTCTACTGCCGCGTGTTGCATGTTAATACACCGCTGTGTTACGGTTTGGACGAAAAGCTCCGACGTTCAGTTCATTTTCATAATCGGAGCAGTTTCCTACTTCCAGGAAACTCAACGTGCGAGCTCAGATTGTACACTGGAGGTCTTAGAGGAGTGTCCGTTCCTGGCATTGGACAACCAGTGTCCTTTCTTTTACCTCCTGCACTGCAGTGTTGATTCATTCATTGTGATTAATCTGGAGGAGCAGATAATCCATCAGAGTTGGTTTATTTCTGGGAAGAGACCTTGACTTGAATTATCTGGGTCGCGCACAAATATGTTCAAAACTGAAATTTTCCGATGTGGGATCTCGGGCATCTGTCATCAGGCTGTTGTTTATTAGTTCCTTCTAAACTGCCTATTATAAACATATTTCAGATGACTCGGGCTGATTGTGGGTTTTTTTTTTTTTTGGACAAAACAGCTATGAGGGTGAGGTTCGAGAAAGACTTTGGTTAAAACACGTTTGCTTGGCGAGCGCTTCGAACCGTCGGCGCATTTACTATTTTTCACAACCCGTCCTTCAACATGTCTGACGTAAGAAAAATACACTCCCCAGTCATTGCTAGTTCTTCCTCCCATGTTGGACGTTGACCCATCTTACTGTGCAAAAGGATACGGCGAGACATTGCGGTCTGGTGCTAGCTAGTTAGCATGCTAACTTCAGTAGCTATATTAGCAACACTATACATAGATCCTCTTAGTTTATTTTGACGTTTTAAGCTTTTATCTTTTAAATTATTGTGTAGTTTACCCTTGTAGGGCTAAGATTAACAATATAACTTAATTTCTGGGTCTTGCACTGTGAGCTGAAATGCACCGCCTGTTTTATAACAAGCTAGCAGTCATTGCTAGTTCTTCCTCCCACGTTGGAAATTGACCCATCTTAAGGTACAAAAGGGTACGACGAGACATGCTGGTCTGACACCAGCTGGTTAGCATGCTAACTTCAGTAGCTATATTAACAATGCTATACATAGGTCCTTTTAGTTTATTTTGATGTTTTAAGCTTTTATCTTTTCAAAACTTGTGCAATTTAGCCTTTTAGCATTGAGATTAACAAGATAACTTAATTTCTGGGTCTTGCACTGTGAGCTTAAATACACCACCTGTTTAATAACAAGCTAGCAGACGATTATAGTAAGATGACAGACATCGCTTGCAGTCGAGATGCAGCCTGTCTGCTTCCTCGTTGCCCTTCTCCAAAGCGCTTCCCCGCCGACATAGCCGCGGTGATGTAACACCTGATTTATGGAGAGGTTGTGTTATGTTTTTTTTTCCTTCATGACGGTGAGACACCTGAGCAATGCCAGAGCAAGTCGGTGATTCCTCGACTGCTGAACTTTGTTCCAGAGTATATTTGGGCATGACGCCACAGCAGATTGTTAAATAATGATTTCTGTGTGAGGTGTGCCGTGTATTTTTGCGGGGCCCAAATAGGTCCTCCACCCACCAAAATAATCTTTCGTTTGTTGGGAGAGTCCCGCCCTTGGATGCAAATCACAGCGATTTAAGAACATAAATGTTATAATTTCAAGATTGTTTGCAATTGACTGCTGCTGCACGTTGTGTTTTACTGCAAAGCCTCTTTCAACAGTAGTTCAGAAATCAGTTTAACATCTTCCAAACTCCCAAAGAGACAAAGCCCAGCGACATTTTTACAATAAACAAAGAGAAGCATCTGTTCATAGCACTTCAGACACCGAAACCAGCGAACACCTGACCGTGAACAAACGTCAACGTTTAATTATTCATCATAATTGCTGCAACTTACATGTGTTCATTGTTAAACTGGAGCCTGGTCACCCTGCAATGCAGCGCTGTTAGAGTGAGTAAATCTTTGCTGTTCTTATTAACGTGCTCTTTAGTGCGCAAACAGAACGCCGTGTTTCATAACTGCAGAGGCACGCAGGGCTATTACGTCTTAGATAGAACATGTGGACATAGCGAAGACAAACCTGGAGGCGAGGCCCTTAAGCAGCACAGGTAGACACAGTGTCGTCGCACCGCCGAGCAAACACTGGCGACAGTCACAAGCCTTGGGAGTCACACACGGCAACACATGTTCTTTCAAAGACTCGCTTGGATAAACAGAGACCTCACTGCAAAAACGCAAATAAAACGGTGTTCGCAAGCATGAATACGTGTCTGCGCATACAGTACATTTCCCTCTATCTTAATGGTGTTGTCCCATTCTGTGTGTCCTAAAGTGTGATTATTTGCTGAAATATACATTAAATTCAAATTTTGTGATGTCCGATGCTTCATAATTCTACTTTGCATCTGTGTGCGTGATAAAAAGATGACAATACTCAGCTTATTTCGCTTTCAGTAAAGGAAATTCCTTCCTGAGGTTGCGGTTTTGCAGTTTGATGAATCAAACGATTTGGTTTGCTGAACGTTCAGCTCACCCCTTCCTCTTTTTTCTCCCCCCACAGAGCCAGGTCAGCAGAAGCCCTTTAAGAGAAAGAGGTCTCTGATCAACTGGCCTTTCTGGAGAGGTTCCAGCTCACAGCTGGATGGCGTGCCCCTGTCCCCGACCTTGCTCTCCCCCACCCAGGGGCGGCTGTTCGGACGACCCCTGTGCGCCGTGTGCTCTCCAGAAAGCGGCCTGCCCAAGCCTGTCATGGTGAGTCGAGTGGAGGTCACGTAAGACCGGCAGGAGGGGTCGCGACCCCGTCCTAAAGGGTCGCAGGATGATTTTGGGATTGACTGCGTACTCAGGGGGGAAAGATAGACGAGACGTTTTTAGAGAGCTTTTGGGAGCTTTTGTCTTGCTACCAATTAAAAATAAACGAAATGATGGACATGATGCGCTTTTACTGGAGAAGTGAAACCCCATCTGTTGAATAAGCAGTCCAGATTGTGCACTGCCTTACTTGTGCTGGATTACATTTTGCAGTTTAGTTGTTTTTTCACATTTGTAAAGCCACACAAAAGATGACTCAATAACTCTCCCATTATGTTGTCTGATGAGTCAGAGCCATTAGACGCATAAAAACAAACCAAACAAAAGATAAATTACTTTAATCCTCTTTGGTTTCTTCTGGGTGGCTTCTGAGCAATTCCTTCACTGTGAAACATGGAATACTTTGTGCCCATAGATGCAGTTTTTAGGTTCTTTGTGGCTCTGAAAGCTACTAATTTCTCTGAGCTTACACCAATCAGCCATAACATTATGACCTAATATTGTGTAGGTCGCTCTTGTGCCTCCAAACCAGTTGGGACTCATCAGAGAATTGGACATGGGCCTTCTGAGGGTGTCCTGTGGTGTCTAGCTACAGAATCTTGTTAGTGGGGCGGCTTTGAGAGGAGGGGCCTCTGTGGATCATCCCACAGATACTTGATCAGTTTGGGATCTAGTGAATTTGGAGGCCAGGTCAACACCTTGAGATGTTCTTCATCGTTCTTCGTTTTTTAGTTGTTCCTAAAGCGTTTTTGTGGGTGCATCCTGCTGGGGATGTCTGCTGCCATCAAGGAGTGTCATTGTTATGGGGTGGGGGTGCCTGGTCTGGTCTAGGTGGGTGCTACATGTCTAATTAACATCCACATGAATGAATGTCAGGTCCAGAAGTTTTCCAGCAGAACACTGAAGATGGTCAACATCATTTACTTCTCCAGGAAGTGGTTTTAATGTTATGGCGGATCGGTGTCTGTTCTTTGGTTAAACTGAAAATACTGGTTAAAAGAAGATCTCGAGATTTCATGTTGCTGATCTTTCGTCCCATGTTTCCTCAAGGACATGTTGGTGTACCTGTATCTGGAGGGGCCGTACACCAGAGGCGTCTTCAGGCGCTCAGCTGGGGCAAAAGCCTGCCGGGAGCTCCGAGACCGACTGGACAGTGGCACCGAAGACCCGGAGATCACACACCAGTCGGTGTTCGTCATTGCCGCTGTCCTCAAGGTAACACACTCAACCGCATGCACACACACACACACACACACGCGCAGACATACATGTCTGCAACGTCTTACTTGTTTGAAACGAGACAACAGAAAGCAGGCCCGTCTGATCTACGTCCAAAGTCACCTAAGTCCAGACAGGATAATCTGTCTCCGTACAGCCAGGCAGGCGGCCAATCACACACACAAGGTGCATCATTGTTCAGGATCCAGGCCAAACAGCCGCAGCAGTGTCGGGCATCCAGGGAGCTGCTCAGGGCTTTTTTCCTTTTCCCCCCACGGACATTCATCTCCTTTTTTTTAAGCTGTGCTTCACTGGTTTTCTCCACAGTAGACAAGGACCTGAGACAAATAGCAGCTTAACGTTATTATTCAGCATAGATATAGAACATTTTGAGATTTCCTTTTCAAGTGGGACCAGAAAACATTCATAGTCCTTTGCTCCAGAACAGTAGTCCTCACTGTTTGGCATGTTTAATATACAGCAGACTGACTGATATTGTTTTTTTTTTCTTTACAGGACTTCCTGCGAAATATTCCAGGCAGCATATTGAGTGGTGATCTGTATGACCAGTGGATGGATGTGATGGAGGGGGAAGGTGTAGAGGAGATGATCCCAGCCGTCCAAAGGTAGGAACTCGGCTCCTAAAATACCGTACGTCATATTCAAAACCAGAATCCTGCTGCTCATTTAACAGCCGTCACTGTCGCACAAGCAAACAAGTTAAGTCTGAGACCGGTGCACCAACACCTCAGTCTGTGTTTGTCTTTCCTTTAATTGCTCATTTATTTATGTTTAGAAAGAGAACGAAAGGCAGGCAACAAGCGCTGCTTTAGTTCCAGGAGCAACAGGCTGAATTCCTTTTGCTTGGGAAAATAAAAAACAAGGAAAGGCTTAAAAGCAGCGGAGGAATTCCTGTGGCGTCTGAAATTAGCAATAAACAACACAGCAACACATTCCCAAGAGAACAAGAACCAGGGGCCGGTGTTTCACGCTCGTGTTTGTTGCACTCTCCTCATCGTCTGACCTTCTTCTTCCGTCATTCCCTCGCAGGTTGCTCCACCTTCTGCCCACCGAGAACCTGCTTCTGCTGCGACATGTGATGGCCGTGCTGCAGTGCATACAAGGCAACGCCCACGAGAACCAGATGAACGCATTCAACCTGTCTGTTTGCATTGCTCCCAGCATGCTCTGGGCTCCGGCACCAAGCACCCCCGAGATGGAGGGGGAGGCCACTAAAAAGGTGAGAAAGAAAACACACGCACACACAAACGGGTTGTAAAGTAAACCTCCTGCAGATCCGGCAGGAGATATCATCTAACAGAGTCATTTAATATGTTGGGAAATATGTTTGTTACTGAGAGTTTTATGACATGTCTTTGGGGTCAGTTAGCTTGGTTCTGTCAAAAGTTAAAACCTCTACCTTTCAGGATCCCAAAGCTCAATTATTAATGTGCTTTATGGTGTTTTATAATCGTTCAAAGATTGCCAGGATACCAGCATGGACCCTGAGAAGTCAGGAAGAAGTATTTCTCCACAGGCCCCTTTTGTACAATTATGTACAAAATAATAATTTACTATTCCAGATCTAAGATTGACGCTAGCATGGAAGCACCAAAAGGTGCAGTTCCTCCAACGGCCACTTGAGGGTGGCACCAAAAGCGAGTCGTGTCGAAAGAAATATGTTTCAAGCCTGCTACAAAAAAAAAAAAAAATGTAATTTCATCATTCATGATAAGCGTAAGAGGGGTGTGAATTTGAGCTCTGCATAATTAAGATAAGGGTAGCATTGAGTGACAAACCTAGCTACCCAGATTGCTAGCTTTCTGTCTAGGCCCCAGTTCAACTCGTGCTCTAACTCTTTGGTCGTTTTTGGATTGATTGGGAGTAAAGCGGAGTCAAAAGGCTGCCAAAAATAAACATGGGAAGATTTTTGCCAGGACAAAACCAAAACCAGACATCCCCTTTTGTTTCCGGTCTTTGCGCTAAGCTAACCAGCTTCTTGTTGAACGTACCGATTTCAAATTCCCAACTCTTGTCAAGAATTTAGGCAAACACTCTGATTACACTCATCCGCCGCACGTTTGTGCAATAGCGTGTAGACTCCTGCTCAGACAGTGTGCACACTCTGAGGAATTTGACGTTCCAGTGGAATCATCGAAGCAAACTGCCGTAGCGTCGGGTGTGTACGTGCCGCCGTGTTGTATGAAACACATGTGACCTGACAGGCTGACCCAGAGTTTGACCGACGGGTACGATGTTGAGGTTTTTACTCACAGGGGTATGCAGATAAAATATGCGTTCACATGCACACATAAGCTCAGCCTGAAAGCCGTTTGTCAGCAGAATGGAGGTTTCCCAGTGGACGCGATGAGCGCTGACCTCCGAGCAGCAGCTGACTCACACGCCTAGTCATCGTCTCCAGTTACTCAGTCTTTGCGTTAAGTCTTAGCTTCATAAACATTACGGTATTGAGCTTTTTTTTTTTCTCTTTGAAATAACTGTGAAAGCTGTTGATTGAACTGTGTTTTCGTTTTGGAGGATGAGGTTTGTCGTGCCATTGACTTGTATTGTGTAACCAGCACATGTTTCTGTTATTCTGACGATCCCACGAGGGCTAGGCTGAATAACAGAAACACATTTGTGTTTAATTCAATCCAGTTTAACAGCACCACAAACTTCATCTTAGAAAACGACCGCACAGTTGAATTACCACCTTTTCTGACGCCGCTTAAGTATGAACTGAACGTTAAAACATTCATGAAGAGGGATTTGGTGTAAGGCTGTTAAATCGGAAAGATTTGTTCCCACTAGTGTACCTAATGTTTTGGCAAGTGAGTGTATATAAAGTGAATAATATCACATTGAGAAACAAGAAAATTCATCTTGCTCCTAGGGCTGCGAGAACAAGAACAAAGTTCGTTTTCCAGGTCATTTAGACTTAACAAGAAATTCAAGTGAACTCCGGAAAAGTCCTCATAGGCCCCGCCCACTGAAGCACACATCACACACGCTAAGCATTATGGGAGATGCGGGAGATGGACAATGAGATGCACTTTTCTTGCTATTTTCGGACGTCGGTCAGTCACCCGGCACGAACCCAGACACAGTGCGACGATTAGCAGGCACACTGTTGGATATTAGCATCCGGTGGAAGCTAGCGTTTCCGGCTTCCAATTTCTGACCAATCACAGAATCGTTGCCAGACATGAGACGGGTTCTACAGAACTTCTGCCCGTTTAATGGTTCGAGAACAAGCTGCGAGAACAAATTTCTTGCGTCTTGCGGCGTATGTAACAACCTTTAGTCTGCCCAGATACCACAAAACAAACATACTTTCACAACATATACTATTTTTGGGATCAGTTTTAAACCTTTACAGTATATTTCTGTGGAGTTCTCCAGGATATATGTGCAGAATATAGTGGAGTCCAAAAAAATGGAAAACTGGAGTTCAAACACCGCTCTTATTAAGTTTGCAGCTAGCTCGTACAGTCCTCCTAATTGTATTTTTGTGACGCTAAAGTTAACTCAGCGGTGGAGCAACGTTGCTCAATCTTTCTTCAAATCTGGGCCAGCCAGGCGGCTAACCTAAAATGGATTAATCCTCCAGCAGTAGCCGCAGCCAAGTCCCACAGAGGAAGCTCCCTCGCCCACCAGAGCCCAGTGTGTAGTCACTGAAAAATATACAGCATACAAAGCTTTTTGATTTGTGGTCTGTTTGGAGAGCTACAGTTATTGCGTTACACACAATCTCTGTGGGTGGCTGGTTTGCTTATCTGTGTGTGTGCGCGAGTGTGTACGTCTCGGAGCGGTTGAGGTTCAATGAGAAAACATGCAAAGAATTTCCTACAGAATCCTGAGGCCAAGTGTGTGTTTTTGTAGAAAAGCGCGTCGCTGAAACACCTTTTTTTTTTCGCTCTTCACACACACACGCAGCACAAATACCCTCAACGCCCACAAATACCTAAATATCTGTTTCACAAATACTCCCCTGATAACGCTTTCCCTCCTGCACAGTGCTTGTTTGTGCGTTCGTCCCGAGCACAGGCGGACCTTTTTCTGGGTAAAGAGAAAAAAAAAAAAAGTGAAAAATAACAAAGTGAGATTTCGACATTTCCCACCTTGCGGTCAGAGCCGGGGGCCCCCCGTTTAAACCAGCAGCGCGGGGGCCTCCTGGTCGTGTGATGGCTGGTTGCCGAGGCACATGAGCGCTCGGCTTTTGCCAATTCCGTTCAGTCTCCGTTTAGTCCCTCTCCCTTTTCGCGCAGCATGTAATTTAAATGCTTCTGGCTGAACGTAGATGGCTGTTTTGGAGCTTCTGAGGTAAATGCAGCTTTAGTTTGTTTGTAGCTTAAAATGGAGACAGGGAGACAAATTGCTCAGAAGGAAGTTGTTTCTCTCTTCTGCTTTGCTTTTGTTCTTTTGACTTTTCCACATTACACTTATAGACAATGCAGAAAAATAGCAGTTACAGTAGAAACGGCCTACAAACGCACAGCTTCGACGTTTCCTAATGCATTTTCGCTGCATTTCCTTCACGCCCCGCATTGTGTAATCGGACTGTATCGACCTGCTGCCGTGCATTTGTTTCTGAGCGGTGCAAAGGCTTTAAGATAACATCCTACTCGGGTAAAGACAGAGAAGAAGCTGCAGGTCTGACAGGGCCGTTGATGGATTGAAGGGGTGAACGTCTCCTGGATGGATGAGTGAATGGCCACGGGCTCTTTCCAACTGTGCTTCGTGTCACGTAGCAGCTCTCTCTGAATGAGGGTGAGGAATGCTGAGTGAGTGATGAAAGGAGGAACGGCAAAGCTACCTGAAAGGGAGAGTGGCGGGTCAGGGAAGGAAGAGTGAGTTAAGGCAGGAGGTATTGACGGGGAAATTTATGAGAGGAAGAAAACTGGTGAAAATGTAGAGGTCAAAAGGTGAACGTTTAAGGTAATGTGCTATCGTCTTTGATAGGAAATGTCAATAAAGAGCTCAGGTTTCTGTCGACATTCTGGAGAACATGGAGTTAAGAAGGATAAGTTTTGAAGAATTTAGTTCAGCGTGAAGACGTTTTGTTGCGATAGCTGCGGTTTTAAGACTCACTGGAATTAAAAATAGCAGTACAAATACTTTGCTTAAGGTTTGTGGCTGGTGAGACTTACAGTAGCTAGAGTAGGCGTCTCACTCTTTCACTGTAAAACAAATACTGTAAAAACATTCAAATGAACAGCAAAAACATATTTTTTTTTAGACTTTTTACAGTTTTTCCCAAACATTTAGAATCAAAGAGCTTCAATAAATAGATGATAAAATAACAGTTTTCCCTTTGAAGACAACTGCAACTCATTAAAACTCAAACAATCTCAAATTACAATTTTTTTACAGTTCATTTTTAACCCTCGTGCTACCCTCCTGCATGCTCTCTATGTGTTTGTCCATTCACTTGGGGCCCCAGAGACCCCAAAGGTGGCACGAGGGTTAAATGACTGAAGTGATCAGCAGTAGAGAGGCTTCTTCTGCTTGTGCAGCTTAGATATACTAGCCTACATTTCTAGCCAGACGGGCACAGCTGTCCTCAAGAGCTCGAAACGAACATGTGGCCAACAGTGTTGTTTGGACCTTCATAGTCTGCGTTTTTTTCTCTAAATCGCCACATCTGTGAAGCCTGGACTGATTGATCGCAGTCTGATTACTTGCACCACTGATTCCCTTCTGTTTTCTATTGATAAAACACATGCAAAACAAATGTCAGCCAAAGCAGACAACGCGCCGTTGTCCAGGAGTGAGACGGTGGAATGCCGATGTGCACCGATAGCGCGTTGCGGTCGCTGAAGTTGTCTCCCCCCGTAATCAAAGACAGCCTCATTCTTGTGAAGATGATTGAGCAGTTTGAACCTGACATTCCTCTGTGGTCTATGGAGGCAGACAGTGATGCATGTGCACTTACCACAGCTGAACACCTACAATCTACCAATCTGCAGACTTAATTGGTGTCTGTCATTTTGGAGGTAATGAGGAAGGATCACAGGCTGTTCAGACACTTGCTAATTGTGCAAGTATAAGTTAAAGATTCCTGCAGGTTATGGAAAGCAGAGCTGGGAATTAGTCATAATTCAAGTTAAATGTGGCCTGCAGGCTTTTGTGCATCAGTCGTTAGCGCTGAGGTTTCTATTGAGACGTAGTATTGGTAAGAAAAGGAGAGAGAAGAAGAAATGCTACTGGTTTGGGATTGCTTGGAGGAAACTACTCTGGAGGTTATTATGATATATAACTAAAAATGCAGACACTTTGCCTGTCAGAAAAAAAACATAGACTGTATATAAATATGGACAAAGCGTCGCCACTTCCTTGTATTGGTCAAACTGACCCTAGTTTCCCAGGGCAGAGTTTTTGTTTGCGTTTTTGTTTAATTAAAATTGTGCTCTGCTCTACCTTCACCAGTTGCAAAGAAATGTTGGATTATACACAGTACTTATTTGTTTTTAAACGGAGCGGTTAGCATGGTAATTTGTAATTAATGCAAGATCCTGTTTCTATGGCATCAAGTAACTAACCAGAACGAAACTTATCGGAAAAATGGATTGAATATGCGTCACCATTATTAATTAACTACCTAAAGTGACTGAAACCATCTGTCAAAAAAAGTATTTGATGTGTACTTTAGTGTTTTAGTTTGGCTAAAGTCCCATCCACTAACATGAAAGGGGTGGAGCTTATGGCCTATACTGGAGCCAGCCACCAGGGGGAGCTCTACTTGCTTTGGCTTCACTTTAGAGGAGCTGTTCCGTCATCCATATTTATATACAGTCTATGTATAAAACATTTTTTCCATCTTTTAAAAATGATTTGCTTGTTATGACTCTGAATCTAATGAAATAATAAATTAGCTTGATTTTAACTTAAATATATTATCGTTATCTGTCAGTCTAGTAAGGAATGTACCTTTCCAGCTTGGCCAAGTCTGGTTTAGACTATTCCTAGCACCGAGTCACTGCATAGCGATATAGTATGTAAAGACAACATCTGGCCCACAAACAAAGAGGGAGTCTGTTTATCTCCGTCGTCTTTCCATACTGTCACACGGGCACCGCAACGGCAGGAACAAACAACTCATTTATAAACACAACAGGCAGATTTCAGTGGTAACTTTCCACAGTTTGGGGAGTCTCCCAACATTTTTTTTTTCTTATTGGAGTGGCCCCCGGCGTTTGCTGACTATTTGTGTCGTAGGACGTCATATGTGTTTTGTGTGTTTAGTTTAGGAGGCGGTGGTTTCGGCCAAATGCTGCGATTTGTTTGAGGACGGATTCCAACTGGGTTGATGATACTCAGAGAGCGCAAACACAGAATGTCAAGTGATTACATTGCTGACTATTTAAGTAAACAGCGCCTTTTGGAAATGGTCCACAATGTGTAGGTTTGACTTGGGGCCATTTTTTTTTTAAATAAGATGATGAAATCTATCATTTGAATTTTCTTAGAAGACATTATCTCTGTCAGAAACTCCCTACGCTAGATTTGTCCGGCGTCCAGCGAGCATTTGAATTAGTGATACTCAAAGCTAATACATGATGTCATATATTATCATTATCGGGACGTTATCCAGGACTGGGAAAGGAGGAAAGAGCGGACTGAGAAGCGGGATTCACTGTTTCCTTGGTCTTTGAGGAATGCTAATACTTTTGTAGGACTTGGCAGGTCAACATCAGCCCAAACAAACGAATGCAAACCTTTCTCAGGGATGACTGTACGCGACCCAAAAAGTGCAGCTCTTGACAACTGATGTCACGATTTTGCAAGATGAAGCAGATGGTAGCTACAGCAGCGGCGGCTAGGAATCGCTTCCACAGCATTATATCTGCATCAAATCAATGTCAGGATAGGCTGTGTGAGTATAGTGATTTAGTTTTGGTTTATACGTGCGTGCGAACCTCTTATGATGAGATCCAAAGGTCGGACTCTCAGGAATAATCAGAATAATAGCCAAAATAGACTTCAGTCAGAAGGAATTTACAATCAGACTGACGTACTTTGCAGAAACCCTAACCCTAACCCTAACCCTAGCTCTTGATGTACTTCACTCAGTACCGATCCGTGTCGCGCCAACGGCAAAGCAAGACGTCGTAAATGTCTGCAGGCTGTAACCAGGCGGCGTTTTCTCCCTGCAGGTGTGTGAGCTGGTTCGCTTCCTCATTGAGAACTGCAGCAGCCTCCTGGGAGACGTCACCTCGCTGTTCAGAGCCTTCAGCCAGAAGAGCAGCAGCAGCGACCACGGCTCCGGTAAGAAGAACACCGATGAATAAAGAGAGGAGCAGTTATGGAATATGATCAGAGATGGAGGCCAGACTTCTTTTTCATTCATTGAAAATGTCATATTTTGTAAATATGTGAGAAAATTTGTCATATTTTGTGGCCAAAACCTCAAAGTTCATAAATTGCACATAAAAAATAATAAAACCTCAACTACACTAAGAGAAATTGTTGAGAAAATGTGCAAATAACTCAGTCTGCGACACACAGATTCGAGGTTAGAGTCTTGATTTGTGTGTCTGGCTGATGTAGTTTGTTTTCTGAAGGTGAACTAATAAAGCCTCACAGTGTTGCACCAAAAAAAACCCAGAAACCTCTGCATAACAAGCAGGTTTGACTGGCCCTCTGTGTGCATGTGTGCGATTGCTCATTCAGGCCCTGTTGATTGGGGTCGGCAGATTGACCTGCGGCAATTGCAGTGATTGCCAGGGTCACAGGTGCTGATTAAGATGCCGCTGAATCTCCTCATTCACATGTATATGTCCTTAAGTTTCTCACTCCTGCTGTAAATAACCACCAGAGGTCAAAGGGCAAACAGCGGCTTTGTCCTGTGTTCTCCCCCGGCAGTGAACTTTGAATTCATTCATTCAGATGCTTGGTTCCTCTCAGACTGCTCTCTGTTGTCTGGGTCAAGTTGTAACGTTCCTTTGCGTCTCTCTCCTCCCAGATGTCTCGTCCTTCCAGATGAACGACTCGTCCTACGACAGTCTGGAGAACGAGCTCAACGACGACCCGGAGTCTCCCTACCAGGAGCAGCTGCCGCTCCGCGACAAGGACAAGCCGGACAGCCGCAGCCGAGACTCAGTCATCACCCTGAGCGACGGAGACCCCGACCCCGACCCCGAGGCCGACCTCCTCTTGCAGCTCCCCCCTCTGGCCAGACCCAGGAGGTTCAGCCCGGCGGTGAGGCAGCCTCGCGCCCGGCAGGTCAACGGCTCGTCGCAGGGCCCCAGGAGGCTGAGGAGGAGTTCGGAGCCCGCCTTGGCGCTGGCGAGCACCCAGCCGTCGAGCGCGGCGATGGTTCGCGCCGATAGTGGCCACAAGCCGGCGAGGAAGGCGAGCTACGACGCGGCCATGGAGGGTGGAGGAGAGGAGGACGAGGTGTTTCTGGAGCAGGGGCTGAACGGGCTTCAGCTGAAAGAGGCGGAAAAGGACGAGTGCGAGAAGAGAGGGGCCAAAATGCTGAACGGCGGGCGGCGGAAGATGAAGCACGCCCCTCCGCCTCCGCTGCGCCTCGACGCCAGCTGTTCCAGTCTTTCGTCGCCGGCAACCTCGCCAACGGGCTCCTCCCTCAGCTCCTTAGACTCCGCCTTTTCACAGTACTCCACCGACTACGCCACAAACGGGTCGGTCCCGCTGGGCGAGCCCCTTTCTCCTCTTTTTCCCGGACGTCCTCAGCAGTCACCCAGGGGTTCGCCGCCACACGGGGAAGCGCTGCATCACTGGCCGCAGACAAACCAGCACGTCCGAACAGGCCAAACCCCCTCCCACTCGCATGGCCTGCACCCCAATACGTGGCTCAAGAAGGACCGGAGTCTGTCACTGCGGCAGCCGGACGTCGGACTCACAGATGACAGCTCACCTGTCGTAAACGGGAAATCCCACCCAGGCAGTAACGGCTACTCTGACGGCGCCCACGAGGCCGCGGTGATGAACACAAACTGCCTGCGGAGGTCTAGCAGCCCTCCCTCCTACCAGCAGGCTATCCTGCAGCTGCAGCGCAGTCGCTCTCCTTTCTACAGGGGGTCAGAGAAACCCCTGACAGTCAGGGAGCTGAGACAGCTCCACGACCAGACCTCCACCTACAAACCCCAACCCCCAACCTCCCCCAGCAACCCCACACCACGCACAGGAAGTGAGAGGCTAGCCGGAGGCGAGTGCGTGCAGCCCCCACAGGGCGTATTTTACGGACAGACTGGCACCACTCTGGTCCTCAAGAGGCAAAAGTCCCACTCGATCACTCCGGTGACGGAGGGCCACAAAGAGTCCAGGACCCTACCACGCCGGGCGTCCGTACCCGCCAAGGTCACCATGACCTCCTCGACCAGCCTCACCCTGGACAGGCCTTCTAAGGCTCAGGGCGGCCTGAGGGTGTCGGACGTCGAGCCCAAGCCAAACGCGTTTTGCCTGTCTCCCTCCGCCACCCGGGCCGTGAGGGACTACTTTTCCTCACAAGGCCAGGACAATGCGGACGCGTGCCTGCGCAGGAGTCAGGAGGTGGCGCTGGCCATCGTGCAGGGCAAGAAGGAGTGGCGGAACAGGCGGTGCAGCGACCCGCGCCTGGAGGACTTTGAGCAGCTTTTTTTTGCAGAAGAGTCGTATGTGTAAATAAGAACGTGGTGTAGATGAACTGTAAATGGGAGAATGGCTTATGTATGATATGTCCACTTGTATATAACTGTCTTCATTATTGTTAATTGTTAATATTGGTAATAATCCTCCATATACACATATTTTTTCTGTTGCAGATTACTGTGATGGTACTTTTAAGGTGTGTAAGGTACAGATGGCCGTTCTTCTTCAGTGGTTCTACTCTTTATCTTCGTGATTTAAGTATCAGGAAACAGTTAACTGATTAATTTGGTTCTAATCCACAATGTGGCATTCCTTCGTGATCCTCAAATTATTTATTGAGCCTGATTCATCACTGGGCAGATGTTAAGAAACCCTTTACCTGGACATCTGGATCCATAAACAACCATTAAGCCTTCTGTCAAAATTCGGTCAGTGTTACGACTCCAGTGCCAAAATCTGTTTTCTCTGGCGAAAAATGTTTGTTCCCCTGGCCCGTGGTTGCCTTTGCAGCTCATGAAGAAATACTGGATGAGTCTGTCGGGAATGAAAAAGCTTGTAAAATCTTCCAAAATCCGGAGTATTTCCCAAAGCCAGCTAGAAAATTCATGGAGTCTGGTGGGAGATCGCGGCCGTGACACATTTTTGTAGACGGGTTTTAAACGGCGAGATTGAAAATTCAGACTCATCGAAGTTTTCTTTGAGCATCGAGGTCACATTTTAGGCAAGTGTCGCTCCCCTCCAGCAGGACACCAAAACGCATTTATCCACCAGGAAAGTTTTCGAACAGACGCCCCCGCTGTACATATTCCAGCATTTCTCACAGCGTTTTGTACCATTTATTGACCAGCTGCTTCCATTAGGCGAACCAGGGAGTGAAGCGTTTGTGGGTCACTATTTATTCGTATTGTTTCCAGACACACAGCAGCGCGCACTGTCCCGCGTCCTTGGTAGCTCTGGTTCGTTCCTCTGCGACCTGAGATAAAGAGGGCAGGGCCGACTGGAGAAGAAAACCTTTGTGTGTTTTTTTTTATTTTATTTTTTTTTGCGTGAAAGGAAATCTGAATGTTGTCGAACGTGACGCGGTAACGTGACGGCGTGTCCTGAGCCAGCGTGTGAGATGAACCCGTGGAGAGAGAGATTTATTTTATTCTTGCTTTTACAGCACTTCATTATTACAGTCTCACGAGGATGCAGCTTATTTTGTGCGTGTGTCGAGCTGAATGCAGCGTTTGAAAGCAGTCTTATCTGTTTGTATGTTTTGTCCATAATAATATAATGCTCCAGGGCTGCTGATGCTGCAGTGTTGATGTCTTACAGCGACTCTCTTTCAATAAATGACCTTATCTCAGTGCGTGGTAATGCAATGACAAGTATTTTTTAGCAAAGCATAACAACAGTTTTCATATTAAACAGTGTCCATATTAGCGTTTTCACACAAACACACTGGAATGAGGTCATTTGCATGTTAAAGCGTTGCCGTTTTAAATGTTATCCTGTATTATTATTATTAATATTATTATAATTGTTATCTCCATTACAGTGAATTGTGTTCAACCTGTATAGTTCTCGCATATTTATGATACAGATATATATATATATAAAAATATATATGTACAAATATATTATCTTGTTACTTGGGTATGTTCTGTGTTTGCGTGTGTGTGTGACAAAATCAAATGTGTATTTTTGTACATGCCAATTCTGCTGCTGCTGTCTCTATAGAAAGTATATTTGCTACAAAACGCACCATTTGTATATTGTGTACATTTGATGTCCGATGCTCACGAGGACGAGGTGTCATTCATTTGAATAAACGTTGCTCCTGTGAAACTACAGACGTGAGTTTGCATTTTTTTGTCTGCACGATGGGATTCAAGAGGAAAGGGTTTTTGTTGGGGATGGCACGTTGGAAGAGAATCCTCCAGGGCCGCCTATGTCCGGAGTTTGCATGTTCAGTCTGAAGTCGTGCATGTCAGCTAATTTAAATTAGCCTTAGGTGTGCAAGTGAGTGGTTGTTTGTTTCTCTGTGTATTAGCTCTCTGATGGACAGGGTGTCACCCCGCCTCTCCCCCCGCATCCCTTCACAGGACAACCGGTTTCAGAAGATGAATGAATGAATAAAATAATATAATAATAAAAATGTTAATCAATGAATTATCTAGAACCTGCACAGAGTCAGAAGGGGCTAGTGCCTGTCTGAGTCGGCATTGGGCACGAGGCGAGGTACACCCTGGACAGGTCTCCAGTCTATCTCGGGGCCAACACAGAGAGACAGACAACCATTCACACTCACACCTACGGCCGATTTAGAATCAATGAACCTAACCAGCATGTCTTTGGAAGGTGGGAGGAAGCTGGAGAACCTGGAGAGAACCCACACAGACACAGGGAGAACATGCAAACTCCACACAGAAAGGAACCAGTCGACCTCTGTGGATCATCCCACAAATACCTGATACGTGGGACTGGTCAAAAACCTCTGCCTACTGCTGTTGTTTAGGCCAGGTTCCTGTTGTAGCCATGGTTTGCTGCTGAGCGGGACATACAAGCCAGCAGTGTTTAGTTAGTTTATGTTTTACAATGTTTGAAGTATCCTCTGCTGCTCAATGGACTTACAAGCCAGCAGATTTTACGTAGTTTATGTAGATTATAGGTTAATTGTCATATCACATGACTGTAGGTTTGGTAGGGCCTCTTAGTCGAACAGGACCTCTAAATGTGTTTTGCCTGGGATTTTGGCACAAGGGATTGTAACATCTTATCGTGTGTATTATTGAATGAAAGGTAATGAATTTGGAGGCCAGGTCAACACCTTGAGATGTTCTTCAGGTTTTTTTGAGTTGTTCCTAAAGCGTTTTTGTGGCTACGATGGGGGTGGGGGTGCCTGGTCTGGTCTAGGTGGGTGCTACATGTCATTGTTTTTTGAAGGCAGTGTTGTGCATGATTGTTGTGTATATGGAATTTAACCCATGCATCACTATACACAAAGAGTAGTGAGCTTAGCACGGTGGACAGCTGTGTGCATCACCTGGGGATCAGTTTTTGGCTTTTGGGTGCCTTGTGCAAAGGCACTTGAACCAAAACCGCTGCTTAGTCAGTTTGCATTCACACATTTTCTTGCAGGGGTTTGTTTATCTGTGTTGCATTTGCAGAATAATTCCAATTTTAGTAATAAAACTACAAATTAAAATTAAGATCATATTATAAGTTGGAGAACCTCACCCTTTCTTGACGCTTTCTTTAAGGCCCCAAATCATAGAATAAACTGGATACGGCAAGCTGGAAACGTAAGGAACCCATCATTCACCCTTAGAACTAAACGCCTCACTAAAACATCTTAATAATTTGCATGTTACAGCTGTCTTTAATAACACACGCACATTCCTGCGCGCTCCGACTACAAAAGGCTGCGCAGGGACTTTTTCATTCTCGTTCTTTCACACACACACATTTCATTCTGACTCAGCCTGACTGATTTGTTACGGGGTTTTTTTGGGTTTTTTTGACACACACTGCTCGGCGACACGGTTGCATAACCAGAATCAAGGTTTATGAAGTAATTTGTGGAGGAATTCTTGAAGTGAAATTCAAACACAACTGCACAACAGCGGGAATCGACTGCGGCTTTGCAAGTGTTTCTCAGACCATGATTTATGGGTTTTAGTCAAAACCATTACCGCATATTTCACCGAGAAACAGAACATCAGGAGTCAGGGTTGACTCAGTTTATTTATAAAGTAAAAATCTTTTATGGATATGTCAAAACCAGCAGAGAACCATTTCAGTGCACCGCTGTGATGTTTGTCAGGGAGGGAGCAGCTTTTTTTAGGTGGTGTGCTGCAACCAAAACACATTTTCCCGAGTGTCTTTATACGCTTGAGCTTTGGAGTTTCAGGCTGGATGAATTCAATAAAGAATGGCAGGAAGGGAGTGTGTTAGAGCAACAGCAGGCAGGGGTTTTCTTTCACTTTCCTCATAAAAAAAAAGCAGTTAGAGGCACGGTGAGTTCACTTCTCTTTCTTTCAGCAGAGTTTTATAAGTCGTCTCAAGCTACTGTCCCCCCTCGGGATGCGCAGACCCGTGAATGATGCGAAGAATATTTCGTAACAGGAGGATGAAGAGTGAGGTAGCAAACTGGAGCAGAAAATCGTGTCATGACGTAATGCGTTCGCCTTGCTGCTTATTAGAATAATAAATCTGCTCTGTCATTTCCTGTTTCCCGTCGAGAAGCTTTTGCAGCTGAATGTGTTCGGGGATCTTGGTTTCCTGCTCCTCGCCGTTTCACCGCAGCAAAGAGGGAATGAATGCAGACGGAGCGTCCAGAGAGCGAGACTCCTGAAACATCAGAGTCTTGAAATTTCATCTGCTGAATCAGCACTAGTCGTCCCTGTCAGATGTATTTGAGCATGTCCTAATATTGTCTAGGTCTCCCTTGTGCCTCCAAAACAAATCATCAGAGAATGAACATGGGCCTTCTGAGGGTGTCCTGAGCTGTTTTGTTTTTGTTGGGTTTAAGTTTTACTTTCCGTCTGTCCTTTTGTCTCCTCCCCTCATTGGTCTCACCTGTCTCTCGTTATTCTATCAGCCCTTATAAAACCCCGCCTTACCCCTCTGTTCTTTGTCAAGTCGTCTGCGATGTTGGTTTTCGGTGTTCGCCAGTTTATTTTGAATTTGTGTGTTTGGATTACCCTGTCATCCCTGCAGCGGCTTAACTTCTGGCTTTTGAATTTTTATTGAAGTCACTTCGCTGCCTGCTCCTGCCTCAGACCTGACGCAGAACATATCCACACACGTTTAAAGGCCAAATGTATTACGGCCGTTTCTGTCCAAGGTTTGTTTAGGAAATTACCACAAACAAAACCTTCTTCTTTTTTTTTATGTGCTTGGAGGACAACATGCTCAAATATCTGTCAAACAGTCTACATGTGACTGAAGCATAGACTGTATTTGAGATTTTTGCCACAAAAACTGATTCGTTTCAGTTTAAATGTTTGTTGTGTTTACCACAAACAAGTTATATCACGGCCTACAAGAACTCGTCTTCCAACGTGAAAAAGCACGTCGCGGTATGTAAAGTAGCTACTGACGTTAGCTAGCTTAATGTTTGTTAAATTGCTGATGAACATTTTAAACGTATTTGTATAAAGAGAGAGAGAAGCTGTCTGCAAGAGAAGGATTGAGGCTGATTGTAGTATTTTTTTAAGCAAATACTTTACATAAGTAAAAATTTGACTATGCCACTTCTACTTGTATTGGAGTAATATTTGACAGGAGAATCTGTACTTATACTCAATTAGTGAAGGTGTCTACTCTGTCCACCTCTGCTTATAGTCATCATGAGTTCACATCCTGTTTCTATAGCGTCAACTAACTAACTAAAATTAAACATCAGAAAACCTGACACTTGAACATGCATCAATATTATTCTAACTATTTAAAATGACAGAAACCAATTATTTATTTAAAGTGTATCTTAATGTTTTAGTTTGGCCCAAGGTCCCATCCGCTAACATGGAGGGGCGGAGCTTATGACCTATACTGCAGCCAGCCACCAGGGGGAGCTCTAGTTGTTTCAGCTTCTTTCGAGGAGCTGTTCTTCTGTCCATCTTTCTTTACAGTCTACGGGCTAAAGTCAAAGCAGACGTGTTGGAGTTCATGGCATGTAACAACCACCTGTAAAACAAGACTCGTGTAACAACCATCAGACGTCAAAAATTAACTGTAGCCCAAAGGTGAAATGTACACGAGTACGTTCACACTCGTTTAACTGAAAGAGCAGGAAGTCTTAGAAGACAGGAGGAGTTCATGTCAAGACGGGGGCAAGGGCAGCGCCACTGAACATGAATACCACATGCTTTTGATGAGCCCTGCAGTCCGGACATGTCTCTTATTATGTGCTGAGTCTGAGAAGTAGGTCAGCTGTTGAACCTTCAACCTCAGCATCCCTCACAGATCATGTCTTGCAGTGGCATCTGGAGCGCTTTACTTTGTGCTCTTTTTTTTTTTTTTTTTTACTTCTAGGCCATAAATTTACGTGCCGAGTTTCAAACTT
Organism: Planiliza haematocheilus; assembly: GCA_005024645.1. Classification (NCBI taxonomy): domain Eukaryota; kingdom Metazoa; phylum Chordata; class Actinopteri; order Mugiliformes; family Mugilidae; genus Planiliza; species Planiliza haematocheilus. The sequence goes on along the minus strand of SRSE01001371.1, from coordinate 14,409 downwards.
TCACTTCCTTTATGTTTTAAACAAGTCTCTATAACGTTTGCTGCTTCATCGCTTGCAGGGGACTGACACAGTTTTCTTGAGTCTCAACAGAAAGGAAAAATGTCAGTTGAACTGTCTTTGCTCTGTTGCTGCTGTGAGCATCTGTTTATGTTAGCTAGGCTTGATTTACTGGGACCTTTCTGTTTGGAGTGAGCTGACCACAGGTCTGCAGGGGCACTGCGCATATTTCTTTCCATATTTTCTTAAGTTTCCTTTTTTTTCTTCGGCCACTCAAGGCTTGTTGCTGGTTTTGCAGGTGCAGTTCCCGCTCTCGGGCCCTTCGGCTTGCCCCTCTTGGCAACAAAAAGGCTTTTGCTTTTATTTTCTTAAAGAGAATAAGGGAGTTTAATGGCCGCTTGGCTCCTCGGCGAGATTCCTCAGCCAGCGCGTAGCTCGCTGTGCGGTGAGGTCACACCTGATACGATCTATCCCTCTCGTGTGTTTCAGTCAAAACAGCAATTAGTAGTGTTTTCCTCCCTTCGCACTACACTGTTGACCCGCTCTGAAAAACATGTAACTCCCCGGACAGGAACCCTGTTGATAATCACGCACATTGTTTCTCTGACACAATTTTTGGTGAAACAGTAATGTTGCATTTAAACGCATGTCTCACAGCTCCACGGGACCCGTGCATCTGATGTCGATTAAGTTTTTACACATGCAAAATACTGTATCAGTAAAACAACGGCGGTTAGCGAGAAATATACCTGTGCCAGTTTCCATTTTATTTAACAGCCCTCTCCCATGTGATTCAAGTAGCTGCTGTAAAACCAGCGCTTGTTTCTTTCAAGCTCAAACCCACAGGTTCTGATGGTGTGGAGGTTTACGGGACTCTGTAGAGGTACGCAACCGCAGGAAAAACATCTCAGGGTGTTTTGTTTGACGTTTTTACATCGGAGCGCCACAAACTGCAAGGCGCTGCTCGGGAGGATTTAAGACCTCCAACAAACTTCGGTTGCATAACCGAGTATTTACGTGTCGGGAGGAGACGAAGACACCTGTTGGAGAAGAACGTCCGTACCTCTGATAAACTCTCTTAGATCGTGTTAACATGACAGTTTAATGACGGTCACTGTCATGGTGTGAAGCTCAGATTATGCAACACACATACACCAATCAGCCACAACATTATGACCACTGACAGGAAAAGTGAGAACATTGACCATCTTCAGTGTTCTGCAGGCAAACTTCTGGACCTGGCATTCATTCATTCATTCATTCATTCATTCATTGGTGTGGATGTTACTTAGACATGTAGCACCCACCTAGACCAGACCAGACACCCCCACCCCATAGCAATGACACTCCTTGATGGCAGCAGACATCCCCAGCAGGATGCAGACACAAAAACACTTTAGGAACAACTAAAAAAAAACATGAAGAACATCTCAAGGTGTTGACCTGGCCTCCAAATTCACTAGATCCCACACTAATCTCATGGATGATCCACAGAGACCCCTCCCCTCAACCCATCGGACCCAAGTCCCCCTCACTTATGTTTCCAGACGCCACAGGACACCCTCAGAAGGCCCACGTCCAATCTCTGATGAGTCACAACTGTCAAAGGAGGCCTACACAATATTACGAAGGTGGTCATAATGTTATGCTTGATCGGTTTAAGCCTAAGCTATAAAATGCTCCGCGTGTAGCCAGGCTCACAGCAGCAGTGTCACCGTCCTGATGTGTTTTCTGCCATCTGTCTTCTCCCGTCTCGTGTTGCTCTGCTGCAGCCAGCCAGCAGGACGTTGGCTCTAATTTGGCCGAAGAATGAAATAAAACGTCTCCACGGTTTATTCCCATAAACGCTTCCCTCTGCTTAAAACTGTAAACGCCCCCACGCTTCTGTGAGGCACCTCGGATGAAAGCTGCAATCAGTAAAATGGCTAAAAATGACCCTTTCAGACTTTCCCCCTCTCATCTACAAAGGCAGAAGTCCTGCCTACAGGCCTCCTTTTAAAGAACCGCTCCCCACCCTCTACGTCTCTCCGCACTCAGCCTGCACGCCCAAAACACACGCCGATAATGCACCCACTGATAATCTGACATTTTCTCCAGCGCGCAAAACAACAGTCCAACATCTCCGGACGTTTAAACGTGCATATTCAGCAGATCTCTTATCGGTTTGCATCCTGTGGGAAGCTCATGGACGGATTTATGCACATGTGTGTTTGTGTCACCTTCGTGTGTGTGCCAGGGAAGGTGGGCAGGAGGGCACACGACTCTGACCTTTGCTGGCATTAAAAGAAACGGATTAGGCCCGACTTTCATCTACCGCTTTGTTATTACCACCAACGCTGCCATCCACGTCCCCCCCGTGAAATCAATTGAAAAAGGCTTTGAAGATCCCATCTGCTGAAGGGGGAATCCCAGACTGTTCCCTTAACATCCCTCTATAAGGTGATCTGAAATCTAAAGAACACCGTGCAACTGTTCATATTGTCTTTTGCAGACTTACATAGATATGGAGCACAGTTTAGATTTATCTGCACGTCTGTGGCTGCAAACCGAAGCAGTGTGAATTCGTCCCTGTGCATTTACAGACACATGCATCAGCCTTGTAAATCACTTCAGGAACGGGACGGCAGGTTGTTCTTCTCAGACCTGCACGCTGAAAGACGAGAGTTTCTCTGAGCTCACTGCAGTTTCAGTTGCGTACATGCAAATGAGATTCCAAAACTGGTTTAGAAGACAGTCCTGGTCCATTTGAAAACACCCGTGTGATGTGGAAACCCGAAACTGCAAGAATGGTATTTCGGCGGTGCAGAAGAGATTTTTGTTTGAAATTTAAAATATTTGCTTATTGCATGTGAACACAAATGAATATTCAGGATATTTTAACTTGATACTAAAGATGCAATGCAGAGCTAAAACTGTAGCAGTCAGTATATTTATATGCTTACCAATATTCCACTATTGTACCATCAGCTTTGAGCATTATATGCAAACCAACTAGCCCCCAGTTTGCCAGGCTGTGCAAACCCACAGTTCAGGTCGAAAGGAGAAACTTGGATATCAACAGTGTTTGGATATATGCAAATATTCCAATAGGGACCTTTTTCTCGAAGGTGTTCAAACCAAGAAAGGGGCATGGGGTTGTTTGCACAGATGTACAAGTATGCCACCAGTTGAAGGAATAAAAAGGAAAAATAGAAATGTCAGTGGTTAGTGAATTTGGATTCATGCAGAATATTTTTGCACATAATAAAGCTTTGTCATCTATGATCTTTTGTGTTGTCAACCATGCCTCTTCTGCTCTTTAATTTAATTTAACATAAACTCACCAGGACAGTTTTGCATTTGTAAAGCGCATCTAACTTCTCTTTTAATTCACTCTTGCTCACCTCGTTGTTTTTTGAATTTTTAAATAAATCGTCTTTGGGTGAAACACGGGAGGTAACATGAGAGGGTGAGGAAACGGCAGGTGAGGCGGGGGTGGTCCTCCCGTGACCTATGAGCAACAAACTGAAGACATCAAGAAGCGGTGATTCCCCTCCCCCCACAACCAACATCAAGGCTTCAAAAGCTCATACGCCCCATGTCCCTCTCTGATGACCAACACTCATGTGAGTCATGTTTGGTGGTAGGCCAGCCCTATTCATGTTGAAGGAATAAAGTGTTCTCTCTCTTTTTTTTTTTTTTAATTCTTTTTCATGTCCTGTTTTGTTCCTATAGGTGTTCCTATGTTTATAGGTCGCTGCACGGGTTGACCTTGCTTTATTGATCCCTTGGCCGTTTTTGGTAATTACGCAAAAGACTCATATCCACAGATTTTTTGTTTGTTTGTTTGTTTTTTAAAAACAAATGTCTTAAAAAATATAGGATGGAGGTGGATTTTGAGGAATATTTCCTGATTTTACACTGTAAAACATTTTAAGTCAGTAAAACTTAGAAACGAATGTGAGTAAACTCAACCAGAAGAAAACCTCTCAAACTACAGACCCCTGATGATGATAACAAGTAACTTCAGACTCAACGGGGAATAGCACTAGTGTATCATAACAAAATATTGGTGAAATGAACGAGTTTCAAGGCAGTAATGCGTTATTTAGAAGCTACGTTTCGGTGCCCCATTCACTCCCACTATATGGATATAAGCAGCATTCCACTGGATCTAAATATCGTCCGAATGACTTCAAATGACACCAAAATTACATGCGTGACTAAACAATCATATTCTATGCCAGAAATAAAGTCCAGGTTGTAAAACCGGTAATTCCCTTTTAACCTGGTCAAAATAAGCTTCTTTGTATATTCTGAAGTGTGGTCTTCTTAGTGGAAATTCCCATCAGCTGCCATTTTAAGTTGAGAACTTAGATTCTACTTAGATTTCCCGTCTTGACGACTAAACGGCGAGTGTTAAAGTTTATGTAAACTTCAGACAGATTAAACTCACATCCGGCCAGAAATTTAACATTTATTTTATTTGGGCCGTTTAGAGTGGACGAAATTAAAATTTGATTCACAAAAACAGCCAGTTTGGAATTCATTCCTGGTAGGAAAATGGCTTCTAAAATACACCCATCCATTACAACTATAGTGCCAATATTTTTGCTGATGTTGTAATGCTGAGGTTGAATTCTCTTTTGTAGAGCCTTGCTTTATAGGCTTCATTTTATAGTAATTATTCTGATTGAAAAAAGCAAAAATCACGGCAGTCTTTATATTTCCCAGTATTCCCCCACCACTTTTTTCAACTTAAAACTTAAGGGAATTACGTTTTTTTACAACCTGGACCTTATTTCTGGCATAAAATACTATCATTTACTCAACCCATATAACTTTGGTGTCATTTAGAGTCCTTCGGAAGATATTTAGATCAGCGTATATCCATATAGTGGGAGTGAATGGGGCACCGAAACGCAGCCTCTAAATAACGCATTATCTGCCGCAAAACTCGTTCATTTCACTATTTTATTTCAATATCTTGTTTTGATATGCTATTCCCCAGAGTCCAGAGTTACCTGTTATCATCATCTGTAGATTAACCTGCTGATGAAATGAACAAGTTTCGCAGCAGATAATGTGTTATTTAGAGGCTGCGTTTCGGTGCCCCATTCACTCCCATTATATGGATATACGCAGATCTAAATATCGTCCAATCGTGTCAGAAAATGACACCAAAGTTATATATGTGAGTAAAAAGAAGGAAAACACTGACATGACTTAATAGCACTGTAATGTTTTACAGTGTACATAAGCTCTGAATGCATGTCTTTGCCAGCTTGTTTGTGACTTTATGACAACGGCTGCTTGAAACTCTTCATTATCTTGTTCTTCTTTGAATTTTCAAAGAACAGCAGAGACAGTTGACACTGACAGATGCTCTTGGCCATTGCCCTGTTCACTCAGTGTGTAGTTTACACCACAGAAACCATCCGTTGCCCTTATTACCCCTTATTACCCCGAATTACCAACAAGACCTCTTGAGGTGCTGCTGACACGTCGCTGCACACACATTGTACTGTACATACAGTGTTACATAACGTACCACAAACCCAGTGACCCAACCGCTGAACACGTACTGTATGTCAGCAACGTGAAGGTGAGAAAGCAATAACGGCCGAGCAGCAAATTAAGGGGCGCGTTTATATTTTATATTTGTTCAGATTTAAACCTTTCTACAGAGCCTCGTTTGTAAAAACTGTTATTGACCACTGAATAAGAAAAGACAGCTGCAGTATATAAGCTGAGAAATACAATTTTGTTGCACATATTTACTTGTGGATCTCTTTTTTGTGCGTGTATATATGATGTCTGTGAGTCTAATTGATGTGATTCAGCAGCATCACCTCGGAGGACTTGGCATTTGTGTGAGGTATGGTCTTTTTCGCCCCATTACTCGGTCACGTGTGGCCATTATTTCCCCGACCTTCAACCCCTCTTACATAAGCTTCCTTGTTTACTGCACTCAGGAGCTTTTACCGTTCCACAGCACGGCTCCACGCAGTTTCTGACATGGCTAAGATATAAATGATTTATTTTGAGCTACTTTCCTCAGGACCTTTTGGAGCCTTTTGGAGCTCTCCTTCAACAGTAGCTTTGACCAAACTGTTGCTGTGTCCGAAATCACTCACTCATTCCCTACTTCCTACTCCCTACATAAGGAAACAAATGTAGTGGACTATATAGTGAGCTCAACAGAAAAAAAATTCGGACACTTTCGGACACTTCTATTAGCGCCGGTAATTACGTCATCGCTGTCGCACAATAGGCTCCTTGCACGTAGCAACCTGACGTCATATCCGCAACGGATAAATACGGCTCACCCTTTTCCGGTTTGGCAAAATATGGCGGTGGCGTAAATGGCAAACAGCAGTTTTTTTCCAGAGGCAACAGAGAAAATATCATGAACATTGTTGTGTTCCCACATGCACGTCATCAGCTAAATTCAATGGCATTGTAAGTTACCACGGATTTCCCAGCGATGTTGAACTCAGAAAGCGGTGGCTGGTGAATATTCGTCGTGATACGTTCATTGTCACAGGACACAGCAAAGTTTGTAGTTTGCACTTCACACCGGAGCAGATCATTCACACTAGAAAAGAGTACAACACGCACATTGTTTATTAGCCTAGCAAGCCTAGCCTAACGTAAGCTAACGTAAGCTAGCAAGCTAACGTAAGCCATAAAGTTTGAGATATATAAACTTACCTTCATATCCTTGGATGTATGAAGAGGCCTACATTTTAAAGCCCTTCTCTAATTTGCTGGTAGGTGATTTGGAGGAGGACTTACAAAGGCGATGTACGTCCGTTATTGTAACATCTAGTGTAGAATAGCACCATGTTTAGACCGGAAAAGACCAAGCCGCATTTCCAGTAAGGAAGTAGTTACGTGCAAGGAGCCCATTAAAACGTACCACATTAATGTCGTCGCGCATAATACTTGTCCATTTACTACTGCATTTTTATTAAATTAGAATCTTTTGATTACTGTCCTGTACTTTTTATTTCCGTATTTTGTTTTTTATTTAAGCATTTTTTCATATTTTATTCTTTTGGCTCTTTAGTAACAGAAAGTTACAGTGTAATCTACTGGAATATTTAATTATATGCTGTTTTTTTCAGTGAATGTAGGAAGCCATTTAAATTGCCATGTTTTGAAATGTGTAATAAAATAAACTATAGAATAAACACCCTTCCTCTCATCCATCTAACTATGAGCAATTCTGCCATATTTAATTTACAATAGAACTTCTGGCAATGCATGATGGGATATCTTGCTCCGGTTAGTGACCATCGGATGAATTGTGGGGTATGCAGTGCAGTATATAGTGGTTAGGGAGTGGTTTCGGACACAGCCTGTTAGAGCTGGAGAAGCCGTCAGATCAGCTCGTCTCTGGCTGATTAAACTCACCTGCATCCCATCTACTCATCAAGCCTCACCTGAGCCCGGCTTCACCACTTCGTTCTGTCTCACTCTGTCCTAATTATGTGACTTTTTCTACTTGTTTCTTGCTGCTTTCTTTGGCCCTTGTCTTTCCTTCGTCGACTGTTTGCATGGGTGAGCTTTATTCAAACTCTGCATCCAGTCCAGCTCTCTCTAAACTACAGTAGCGCCTAGGGGATTGCACCATCTTCATTCTCCTCCTCTTGTGTTTTATTTTTGTTGTTAAACGGCTCAGTATCCTGGGTTTGTGTCGGCGTCTGTATTTGGGTAAGGTCTTTTTGTGGGAAGCCCAACAGCTGTGGTCATGAACTCTGGGTTTTGACCAAAAGAATGAGTTTCAGGTGCAAAGATACAAGAATCTGATAAAGAGGCCTGTGTAATATCAAACTGGGACGTGACCCAAATTCTGATGAAGAATAAGTTCAATGGGTTTTTTTACGTCCCACCTGGCCTGGATACAGTCTGAGATTCCACGAGAACTTGGATGTGACTTGTCTGCACTCCTTCACATGCACCATTCATATTAACAAGGATCTGCTGAATGGATTATTTGCGCGGTGAGAATCTCTTAGTACAAGACGGAAGCGGACAAGCTTTGTGCATCACTGTTCACTATATTCTTCTGCTTTGTGGTCATACATTTTTGGGAACTTCCTTAACAACACCGCTGACCGTAAAGCAGGGTGAACGAACGTGACTAGTCTGCACAAAGCTCTGACCTCATCCCCTTTCAACAGCTTCATCTCACCATCATCGGTGTTGGACTTCCTGAAACCTTTTTAAAGTCTTACTTTCCCAGATTCCCGGCTCTGCGCCACAGCACGGAAGCCCCTGACATTCGGGTTCATCCTGGCTCGTTGCTGGTACCTAGCTGCTCGTACCGTTTGAACCTCTGTGAACCTGGCCTTTTTATTTTTTCTCTTCACTTCTCGCCGTAAACATAAAAAAAAAGGCCAGCCGCTTATAAAAGAACATTACCCTGTAAACTTAGACGCGGCAGCTGCGGTCTCATGCAGCTAGCGCTCACACTCTTTCCCAGAGAGGTAACGTCACCACAACACTAAACTCAGCAGCTTATGTCACGCAGACATTACCCACAAGACCGCCTCTGTAACAGAGAAAGGAGTGGATGTATACAAGCTGTGTTTTGGTGTGAAATTGTTACCGCTTGTTGCAGCCCCGTGACGCTCTGAGATTATTTCATTACACAGCTATCCAGTTCTGCAGCTCTGTATTGCAGCATCACCTTGAGGTCTGGATAATTACACTACTTCTAGTTTCTAGTTTTCCAGTTCTTGAAAGTCATGAAAAGTGACCTTTGACCTTTTGTTCACAAAGGTGGAAAAGAAGACGTACAAAGACCGGAAAACAAAAGCTGGAGCACGTACATGCAGCATGCCCATTGCTTTTGCTTCCATATTTCCCCCTCACCCCTCTGTTCACAGCGCCTTTACACTTTAAAGGACAGTTCGCCAAGTTCTAGGCTTCTCTTCAAATGCTTGCATTCGTCACTGTGATCTCCTGCCAGGATTTACTTGACAATGGGGCCAACTAGGCATGCTGTCACAGCCTAAAGCGTGCTTCGGATACTGTATAAATGCCATATGTTGCGTAACCAGTGATGTAACCCACCGGGCTGCTCCAGTTCAGCCCAACATTATTTTCATAAATGTGCAGACCACCACCGGCGGTACGGTTACTGCCCAGCTGGCAGTTATAATAATAGTCGTAGCTGACATCATGGGGTTGCGTAACAGCCGTGACACTTTGTTTTGATGGAAGACCGTGGGGAACGTGATTGGGTCGGCGACGGCAATATTTGTTGGTAGATTCTGCAAACAAAAGCCAGCTGAGCTGCAGTTCGGGTGGCGATCGCGATGCTGAAAAAGACCCCAACCGAGCGTTTCTTGGACGCTCACTGAGAGCTGCTGATTCAACAGTGAGTTCATTTTGGAGCGCTGCAGCTTGTTGAATGGGGTTTTGTTATACCGACATGTGTTTCTAATATTCTGCCTTTTTTATCGGTGGAGCCAGAATAAATAACAGAATCACCTTTGTGTTTCATTCAATACTGTTTAACTACAAGCACTTGAAACTACATCCTCCAAAATTCCCAGTTGAATTAGCACCTGCGCTTCAACCATAGACTGTATATAAATATGGACCATGCATCCTCATTTCCTTGCATTGGCCAAACTCGTAGTCATCACGATGTCATATCCTGTTTTTATAGTGTCAAATAACTAACTAACATGAAACTTGACATTTGAACATGCATCAACATTAGTTGAGTCCCATCCACTAACATGGAGGGGGTGGAGCTTATGACCTATACTGCAGCCAGCCACCAGGGGGAGCTCTACTTGCTTTGGCTTCACTTTTGAGGAGCAGTTCCTTCGTTAATCTTGAAACTACATCCTCCAAAATTCACAGACAGTTGAATTAACACCTGCGCTTCGTCCAAACTGATGCCAGTTTCCCAGTAATACAGGCGACATCTTGTTTTTCTGTCTCTTGGCTTGGAGCGGTTGGGATGGCAACTTGTAGTCATCATGATGTCACATCCTGGTTCTATAGCGTCAAATAACTAACTAAAATGAAACTTTTCAGAAAAATTGAGATTAGAATGTGCATCAACATTATATTAACTACCTAATATGCCTATAACTATAACTGTAAAAAAAGAGTTGGGAGGTGGAGCTTATGACCTATACTGCAGCCAGTCACCAGGGGGAGCTCTACTTGCTTTGGCTTCACTTTTGAGGAGCTGTTCCATGTTAATCTTGAAACTACATGCCCCAAAATTCCCAGACAGTTGAATTAACACCTGCACTTCAACCATAGACTGTATATAAATCCCCACTTCCTTGCATTGGCCAAACTGATGCTTGTTTCCTAAGGATACGGGCAGCATCTTGCAAATTTGTCTGTCTCTTGGCTTGGAGTGGTTGGTATGGCAACTTGTAGTCATCATGATGTCACATCCTTTTTCTTATAGCTTCAAATCGCTAACTAAAATGAAACTTTTCAGAATAAAATGACACTTGAACATGCACCAGCATTATATTAACTACCTAAAATGACAGAAACTATACCTGAAATTTTTTATTTAGCATGTACTTTAATGTTTTAGTTTGGCCCAAGTCCCATCCACTAACATGGAGGGGGTGGCGCTTATGCTATATACTGCAGCCAGCCACCAGGGGGAGCTCTACTTGCTTTGGCTTCACTTACAGTCTACAGTTTCAATATAAAAGAAATATTACTACTATAAAGGGGTATTTATTGCAGCGCTAATGTATTAAACTCAATACGTTTTTTTCATTGTGTACCTAATAAACTGGCAGTCAACTGTACTGCTGCTCATATCTGGGATGGAGCAATTACAGTATTAGTTTTCAGGGAAACTGAAACCTCTTCACATAAAATTAAAAGTCGTTATTAAAAGTTTTGTACTGCTTAAAATTAAAATGAGTCAGTGTCTGTGAGCATTTTTAGTAGCGACAAATTAATTAATTAATACAATTTAATTTATTTCAATGCAAACAGATATTGGACAGTTAAAATTAACGTTTATTTGATCTGAAAGCCCTGTGCCTCTCTTTACATCCTAATGCTTGTAATGGCTCTAGTTATTAAAACATCAGCGCAAATCAGTGTGTTAATTTATTACTTCTCATTCGTTGGCATCCATTTTCATATCAACAACAGCTACAGCTCTGCGCTATCAGATTACATTATCAGCAGCTACTATAATAAACATAACAATTCTGTTGAGTTATTATCAGCTCAATAATCCCTCGGAGGGATTTGATTTCCAAATACCCCCAAATCTGATTAATGTAATCATTGTAAGTGGCTCTAAGAGGCTTTGGCTTCGTTCGGCTCATATCTGACTAGCTGAACGATAAGAGAATGAAAAACTAATATTCAGGCATGTCTCCATCACTTGCTGGGAGCGTATCTACCACGCTGACCCACTTTCTGTTTCTCTATTGGCTCACGTCCAGCAAGTCGACGGAGGGGAGTTCACCAGCTGTCATTCATCTGATGGGGTGCAGCTCAGATAATCAGCTTTACCCTTCATATTTATTAACTTGTAGGGATATAAATACATTTGAAACAATCTGAATGGAGACGTGGTTTAAAGTTGACCAAGGGCTGGGTTAAGTTAGGCTTAGATAAGTTGATAACCACTCCACTGTGACCTCTGATCTGTGTATAAAGGGTTAATAATTTACCTTTTGCAATGTCTTTATGTGATTTTGAGGTTAAATTCTACAAGAAACTCACAGAAATCTGTTTTAATTAAGATGTCAGTTCATCATTTCGACCATGATCTGATTTTATGCTGCACATGACATGAATCTGTGACCAAATCAGGAGTTGGTTTGAGAGTTGGGAGGTGTGCAGCGCCTCATCTAACAGCTCACTGTGGCTGTTTATTGTTCTTATAATGCGTTTTAGATGAATGACAGCGGTGAGCCCTCACTGATTGAGGCGTTCGCATTTGCTGTGACTACTTTATAATAGCGTTTTTTTTTTCGTTTTTTTTTCCAGTTAAATACTTTTTAATGTGGAGCTGCAGCAGCAGGAAATGTTTACTTTGCATTAGCAGAAGTCCTGGAACCCATCAACCGTCGTCTGATGATGATTTACGATTCTACTTCATATCCAGGTATCTGTTAAAAGGGATTATATTAGAGGTAACTTAACTGAGCAGTATTTGCAGGAACGTCACCGCAGATACACAAGTCATACTAATGCAAATACATACACCAATCAGGCATAACATTATGACCACTTTCCTAATATTGTGTAGGTCTCTCTTGTGCATCCAAATGACTCATCAGAGAATGGACATGGGTCTTCTGAGGGTGTCCTGTGGTGTCTGGGAACAGGATGTTGTTAGTGGGAGACCTTTAAGGGGAGGGGCCTCTGTGGATCATCCCACAGATACTTGATCAGTTTGGGATCTAGTCAATTTGGAGGCCAGGTCAACACCTTGAGATGTTCTCTTGTTTTTTTCTGAGTTAGATTTGTCGCTGGGTTAAATAAAAAGACAAAGACATCATGTTACTTTGATGTTTTCATGGTGCCGTCCTCAATGTGAGACGTCGCATCCGAATGATTTCAGTGACGAGTGATGCCAGTGAACTGCTTTGATCTTCAACTGAGGCTTCAAAAAATACCGACGTTTAGTCTCTCCCTAGGACGGAGGAGCATTTAAGGTCATCCCACTTCCATGACCAGAGCACTCCTCGTCTGCGCTGACAACCACAACACAACTCCCACAACTTCCTCCCGTCGTCTGACAAAGCTGGACAATCGCTCTCTCGCTCTGAGAGAACTGTAAACAGAAAGAAAACATTTGCTTTTCAGCCATTTCTTTCTCTCTGAATTCTGCTGGGCGTCACAGACGTATTGATCATGACCGATTTTGGGTTGTAACGTCTTCCAGCCCGGCACAGTGACGTGGTGGTGAGAACTGATGTCTCAAAGCAAGATGGTTCTGGGTCATCGGTCTCTCGCCCAATCACAGCAGAGAGAGGCTCCATTTCCCTCCAACCCTCCAGAGGACAAGCAGTTACAGAAAATGAATGAATTAAAGAACGTTCTGTGCAAATTTTGCACTTTGTGAATTCATCCCGTGGGCCACACTGGACCCTCTTTGGGGCCTTGTTTTGGCCCTTGGGGCGCATGCTTGACACCCCAACCTGCACACACACACTATGCATATTACATCTGTGTTACCCCTGCAACCCTCCAGAGGACAACCTGGAGTCCTGAATGAATGAGTGTCTTCCAGTTTTAATTATCACCACCCTGAGATAGTTTATTATTCAAATGAACGTTTGTGTTTCTCCAGGAAAGAGACTTCTTGCATCACAGGACAGGATTAGAAATGCACATTTAATTCATTGCAAGGATGAATTCTTACATTCTGCATCCACACCGAACGGTAGCCTCAGTAGCATGACTCCCTGCAGAAGACAGCCAGGCGAACACCTCAAACAGGACAGGGCCAGAGGAATGTGTTGCCCGGTTATAATTCCAGATGCCTCGGGAACGTTTTTCACATCTGTGAAGTGTGACTGATTGCAGATATTTCCTCCTCACACGATTAATGGGCACATAACGCCGAAACGCCTCTTGACAGGCCGTCGCCGAGGCACGCACGAGCCAACCAGCGTCCGAGGCAAAAGAAACGTCTCGGCCTCCGGCGATACAAATCACCTCGGCCTCCGGCGGGAGCGCCTCGGCCCCCGTCGCGGCTTGTTCTGCGTCCAGACCACGTGTCGCAGTTAGCGGCCAAATGAGGCCCTATGACCTCACCGCTCCCTGTTTAACGTCTTGGATCTGCGAGGAGCGCAGGCTGCTCTCCCGTGACATAAAACTGGATACTGTGTTAGAAAATGGAAAAAATGAAGCAGGACAGCTCAAGGTAAGATGACGAATCCAACATTCCCCTGAAGCAAGGGAGAGAGAGAGAGAATATAAACACTATGAATTAATAGTGGCACCTGTTATCTCAAGGGGGAGGAGTGGGAGATTGAGGAATGTATGAATACAAATTGAGGATTTGAAACAAGCAAAAACAAAACAAGAGGAAAAAGGAGGAGAAAAACAATTATGTGGAAAACCAGATGGAAAGGAAGACGGACAGCGAAAGAGCTGTCAAGTCCTGGCAGGCTGAGGAGGTCACGGGTAATAATTCCAAAATTTTGGCCGAGAGACGAGAGAGAGAGAGAGAGAGGTTTCTTTCTTCCATTTGAGTGAAAGTACAATTATACGCCGCGGACATGTTGCTTCTCATCATTCAGCTGAGCTGAAATGAGAAATGCGTTATTAACTTCAAGTATCGGCCGCGTTCTGGAGGCGGACCAAATCGGTTCAGAAAGCTTTTAGCGATGAAGCGGCGGGGGGAAGACAAAGACAAACAGAGACAACAGAGGGAATGTTTTATTTAACAGGGCTGGG